>CM035197.1:20842395-20845622 GCA_020233015.1 Callinectes sapidus | reverse complement strand
AAAGCAACAATATTTAAATGCTATTGACGCAATGCACCAGTTACCTTATTTTTGTTGCCTTACACGATTTTACTGAGAGAGAGAGAGAGAGAGAGAGAGAGAGAGAGAGAGAGAGAGAGAGAGAGAGAGAGAGAGAGAGAGAGAGAGAGAGAGAGAGAGAGAGAGAGAGAGAGAGAGAGAGAGAGAGAATCACCAAAATGTTTGAAATACTCAATTTCTTTTCTTAGTGAAGTTTTTCCCTATTACAATCTACTGCATCAGACTGTTGCATTAAATCGAGGAGTGGCTGACTGACTGACTGACTGACTGACTGACTGACTGACTGACTGACTGACTGACTGAATGAATGAATGAATGAATGATTTGTATTGTGGCGCCGCAACATTGGATAGAAAAGCCACAGCAGTGAAAGTATTAGCAAGACACGATCCTGAACCTAAACTCAACAAATAATTACAGGTTAGGTTAGGTTAGGTTAGGTTAGACAGAGAATGGTAAACATAAACCTTACTACTTATAACATTTTCATGTAAGCCGATTACTTAATCTTAGACAGAAATGTAGGAAAAATAATACTACCTACACTCTAAACCCAACCACTAATAATGTTCTAGTGTAAATCATGTACTGGTGTATGGACCTAATTAGTAAAGAAAGGGATACAGTACTAAACCGAAACCTTGTCACTAATAATATTCAAGTGTAAATCGCATAGTTTAACACCATGACCCCTTCAGTACCGGGACGCATTTTCATATTTATTCTACGTATCATTTGTCGATTCTATATAGCTTCAAAAATTCATGCAGGGATCAAAATGGTAAAGACTCTGGCCATTAATCTTCAGACCTTCATAGACTCTTCCTAATGTCAATAAAATCATCTAGTCACGCCCAAAACTCCCGTTGGAAATGCGTCATGGTACTGAAGGGGTTAATGGCCAACGCTGGGCAGGTACAGAACTGACTCTAAACCCTATTAATGAAAATATTCAGTGTAATCATCAGTTCGTGTAACAAACCATCAAAATAAACAACAATGGGATAAATGTTAATCTACACCTTAAACACTAACAATACAAACAAATCGTGTAGCATATCACCTTAACGTACAATACAGTGCAGGCAATACTAAATCAAACAACTGCCTTCTACTATCATCGTATAACAATCGTCACCACAATGCACTATACATCATCTCAGCGTAACCCAGGTAGCTTACCACCGCAATAGGGAATGCAAGCCAAGTAGTGCTACAGGAATGCCACTAATTAGCCGGACCAGGTGACTCGTACAGGTGCAGGTAATAGAAACAGCTCGGCCAGTCAACCACCACCACCGCCGTGTACAAGAAGAGGAAGAAGAGCAGTAGGAAGGAGGAGGAAAGTAGTGCTATGGGTGGGTGACTGACGTGCGAAACTTGGGGTAGTGGGAACGTGGAGGTAGGGAGAAGAAACAAAGGTAAAGAAGAGTCTAAGAAAGGATTTAAGGAAGGGAGGAAGGGGGAAGAAACCTTAGGGAGAAAAAAAAGGTGAAAAGAGTAAGGAAAAACATAATGAGAAGAAAGATAAAAACAGAGCAAGTAGGGAAAAAATAGGGAAGAACGAGATGTAATAGGAAAAAGGGGGAAATGAAGAAGGGAAAAAGACATGGAAATAATACGATGGAAATAATGGAAAGAAAAAAATTACGAGAGAGAGTACATTAACGAGAAAGAAGAAAAATAATCAATGGAAAGAAAGGAAAGTGAAAATATGTAAGTTAATCTGATATAACGATAGAGATATAAAAAGAAGAGAAAATACTGAGAATGTATAATAAGGGAGAACAAAAAAAATAGGGAAGAAAAAGAAACAAAAATTAGGAAATAAGAGAGAATAGAGGAAGAGGAAAGGAGGAGGAGAAGAAAAGAGCAAAGATTAAGATAAGAGATAGAAAAAGGGAAAGGGAAAAGGAAAAGAAAGGAGAAAAAAAACAAGGGTAAGAAAATGAAGAAGCAAAATACTACAGAAGAGGAAGAGGAAGAGGAAGAGGAGGAGGAGGAGGAGGAGGAGGAGGAGGAGGAGGAGGAGGAGGACATGACCGAGTGCACAGGTGACAGTGTGTGCCAGGTAGACCGTAAATGCACCACCACCACCACCACCACCATCACTACTTACATACGGTACTGCATTACTCTTTCGCTTGCTCCTACCACCACCATCACCACTATTGCATCGTCTATCATCACCACCATTATTTCGACGTCACCACCAAGTATCTGCCAGCGATCATCACCAATATCACCAAAGAAGGAGGAGAAGAGGAGGAAAGGAAGAGAGAAGAGAGAAGAGCGAAGAGAGCAGGAGAGGAGAGGAGAGGAGAGGAGAGGAGAGAAGAGGAGAGGATAGGAGAGGGGAGGAAAGGAAAGGAAAGGAAAGGAAAGGAGAGAAGAGAAGAAAGCAGAGGAGAGGAAAGAAAAGGAAAGGAGAGGAGAGAAGATGGGAAGAGACGAGAGGAGAGGAGAAAAGAGAAGAAAAAAGAAGAGAAGATATGGAAAGAAAAAGAAAGAAAAAGAATGGGAAAGGGAAAGAGAAAGCAGAAAATAAGGAAAAGAAAAAGAAAAGAAAAGATTATAATTAAACAAGAGAAAAATCAAAATCAAAATCAACAACAACAACAACAACAACGACAACAACAACAACAACAACAACAACAAACAACAACAAAAGTAAGAACAGTATTGACAAAAGGAGGAAAAAGAGGAGGAGGACGAGGAGGAAAAGTCGCGGAGAAGAGATAAGACACAGGAAGAAAGGAAGGAAGGCAGGCAGGACTGGAGATAACCATTCCCTATTGATCTCTTCCCTCAGATCCCTCCATTAATATTCTAGCCGCCACCGCCGTCTCTGCTATCACAATTCCCATAGCTGGCCCATGCCGTCAATCAATACAGCCTGTGCTAATAGCCAGACTCGCATCTCAGCTCGGCATCGCTTTTCTGCCACACTTTCACCGCATTTCCACTACATTCAAAAGGCTCTAGTTGAAGTGGTACGTGTTTTAATCCCTTCATACTGGGACACATTTTTATCACGAGTTTTGGGTGTGATTAAACGACTTTGTTGACATAATGAAGGGTCAATTTACGTCAGGGGATTAATAACCAGAGTTTTCATTATTCTAATCCCCACCTAAGTTTCTGAAGCTGTATAAAATCGTCAAATAATAAGAAGGAAGAATAGATAT
>CM035197.1:20819895-20839895 GCA_020233015.1 Callinectes sapidus | reverse complement strand
TTCACTTAATATCACTCACTAGAATTGTTTAATAACACAAATGTTTCTCACATAAAAAGGGCAGCAAGTTTTGTTCCATGTTTATAAGACTGAGAAGCAACATAACAAAAAATATTAAATGAAGTTTCCCACCCTCTCTCTCTCTCTCTCTCTCTCTCTCTCTCTCTCTCTCTCTCTCTCTCTCTCTCTCTCGAAACAGAGCACGAGAACGCAATCTATTACTCATACTGCATCTATAAACTGTTCCTCCTCCTCCTCCTCCCTCCTCCCCAAGTGTCCTCTCTTTAAAAGACAGCCTACAATGTTTATTATGTTTACCTGCTACGTACAAAAGGCCAAGTGACGAGGCATTTTTAGGCGAGTATAACAGCCTAACCTTCACAAGGGCGGCCCCCTCACCACCACCCGCTCCCAGGAACTGACGCACCCATGGAGGAAAAAGTTTGATTTTTAACGCCCCTACTATAGAGAGGCCTTAGGTTAGGGAGTCTGGCGGGGGCTCTCTCTCTCTCTCTCTCTCTCTCTCTCTCTCTCTCTCTCTCTCTCTCTCTCTCACACACACACACACACACACACACACACACACACACACACACACACACACGAGGCCAGAGGAGGTTATCTTTCAATACAGCAGCCCTTTAAATGCTTTACACTGCTACCTGACGCACGGCTTCCTAGTCAGAAACCTCTCTAGTACATTAAATATTTGCACCACAGCCACCTCTAAATATTATTGTACTGGCTAGATATTGGTTAAGTGTGCTCTTTTTTCATTGTTTTATATATTTTGCAGGTATTTGTAAAGATCTTGTACACTTGTGCCAGGAAATGGGATGAAACAACAATGCAACAACAGCAGCATCAGAACTACAACAGCGACGATCACAAGAAACACACGAATACGATGGCAATAACAACACTGTGAATCGCTGCGGATTTCAGTAACAAAATTTTTGCAACTATGGGCATAAATTCAGTAAAAAAAATCATTAATAATAAAAAAATAAATAAGAAAAATAACAGAAAAGGGAAATTGCACACGACAAGAAACACAAGCTAACACTGAGTACAAGGCGATAGAAAACCAGGACTATTTTGCTAACTGTAGGCAAAAATGCATAAAAAAAAATTAAAAAAACGTGATAGTCCCCCCCTTAAGGTCCGTGGAGGAAGTCAAATACAGTCGACTTTCAATACACTTCCCATCCTCGCCAGTGTATAGGAGTACCACAAGGGAGGGAGTCACCTGCTGGCCGCCGGAAAAGGGTTGGCAGCCTTGTCACTCCTATGATCTCTATCATTAGCATATTTTTCCTTCCGTTATCATCGTTTTCTCTCCTTTATGTATACAAGATGTTTATCTTTTACATCCCTGCAAGTTCTATTTATTCATCTACGTATCTATTTATTCTTTCTTTTATTATTTTAACCTCGTCAGTACTGGGGTGTATTTCAATCATCAGTTTTCGGTACGATTAGATGATTTTAATGACATTACGAAAGCTCTATGGAGGTCAGAAGATCAATAAAAAGTCTGTGCGATTTCAATTACCACACGAGTTTCTGAAGGTGTATAAAATCATTGAATAACAAGAATAGATAAGAAAATGCGTCATAGTACTGAAGGGGTTAACTTTATTTTAGCACATGTTAAAACCAAGATCAAAGAAATAGTAATGACAAGTAATCGACTATCATAATGTGATCATACCCCACTCCTTTCTCCACGCTCTCTCTCTCTCTCTCTCTCTCTCTCTCTCTCTCTCTCTCTCTCTCTCTCTCTCTCTCTCTCTCTCTCTCTCACACACACACACACACACACACACACACACACACACACACACACACAGACCCACATATACGCCAGCACTGTGACTTGGAATAATGAAGTAAGAAAAGATTGGGTTTGTCAATCATATGAACAATTACAATATTCAGCGTCATATGATGTGGTGAGAAGGATGGAGTCTTTCCGACGTCTAAGTTCTCACTAGGCAAGAGAGCAGTGATGATGGCAGCACAGGTGAAGACTCACTTTATTGATACGAGTATTATTATTATTATTATTATTATTATTATTATTATTATTATTATTATCATCATCATCATCACCATCATCATTATTATTATCATCATCATTACTTACCATTTTGATTACTATTATCTTATTGCCATTAATATATCTTATGATGGATGAGCTACATTACAACAAGAGTCAGCAACCTATTAATATACTACGGAGCATCGCCTCAATGGACCTTGGTTACCTTTGCTACATATTACTTTTTATGATTTATGACTTGTGTATGTACAGAGGCCAATGAAATGTATCAGCATCAATCTCTCTCTCTCTCTCTCTCTCTCTCTCTCTCTCTCTCTCTCTCTCTCTCTCTCTCTCTCTCTCTCTCTCTCTCTCTCTCTCTCTCTCTCTCGTTGCCTAGTCAGTGAAGTATATGAGGCATAGTCGCTCCCCCCAGACATATTCACACACACGCTGATCCTTCACGGCTTTATGGCAGTCCACCTGTGTTGTTTATGTGCGGCGTGAGGTGATCTCTAACACGGCGATGCAAGACAATTGTCCTTATCAATCTATATCACATCCAGCCAAGAATAACATGAACCGTTCCTGAGTGACAGTCTCGCCAACCCTTCCGCTGCGTTTCCTTCATGCGCGACGCACTCTACTACTGTCAGGATTTCCACGGCATGAATATCACCTTTATGTGTCTTCATGTTGTTTATGAAGTGAAACTCAACGAAGAGCTCGCTTACTTGGGATTTCCATTTCGTGGAATACATTACCATTTGGGTTTATGAGAGAGCTGCGCGCACATATGAGACAGCAGACAAACTTCCTGCATACATCTCGTACCTACTAAACGAGACGTGCTCGAAATTATTTTCTACTAAAATTCCCCGGATTTTCTACCTTTATTTCTCTCCAGTTTCCTTCTGGTAATAAAGCAAAAATCCAGTATATTTTCCTGCAGGAATCTCCCATGAATTCCAGCACACCAAGGTTGGACCACTGTCAGGAAATTGTACCTTGCACACAATGGAACGCCGGTACTGAGGCGTCACGGGAAGACTGGCCCTACAGCCCCACCGCCACACTCCCCACTGTCGCTGAGCTGCGTCCATCCCGCACACAGCTTCCACCTGCTGCACTTGCCTATAAGTTACAACAGGGGGGAGTTAACAGCATTTCTGCTGTCTACAGTTTCAGTGTGTCATTGCTAAAGGCCAAGGCGTCATTCCCCTCACTATATGGGGCATACGATCTGTAATTGGCACTGGCCACCACATTTGCTGACCAGCCACTATCATGAACTAATTTGAATACAGAAGCGTGGTCATGCCTGCAGACTTTGCTGGACGACAGCCAGCTCTGCCCGTGGCAGTGTGGGGTGTCGCCACTGCCTGTGTGGGAGGCTGAGAGAGAGAGGGAGGGAGGGAGGTGACGCTACTGCTGGAGGTGGATGTCCTGTGTGTCTTGGAGAGAACCTAACATTTCACCAGTATGGTTCCTGGTAGACTGGCATGACTTGTACTTGTATCTGACAAGTGATAACATCCTGAACCTCCTGAACTGTAGCAACTTGACAAACCTTACCTAACGTCGGTGGCAGCGGCTACCATGTTATAGTTACCGCCGCCTGGGATTTTTAACTTATCGTTCATGCTAGACGAGCCACTTCTTTACATTCAAGCCTGCCTTGCATCACAAACCTTTGAATGGTGTTGGTGAGTACATTTACACCTACTATGTAGGTTTATCTGTTAACACTCTATTCCCAAAGAACACACACGCAAACACACACACACACACACACACACATACACACACACACACACACACGCACACAGGGGAGGGGTCAGGTCACAATGGGTGTGGTATGACGTACAGGGTGACCTTGCAGACCAGCCCAGCAGGTGAGGTGATGGTGGCCTATTGCATAATGCCCCGTCTACCCACCACCACTGCCACCGCCCTGCACCACTGCCCACTATGGAATGCTGCTGCTCAATGAAACCACCGCAACATAAAGCCTCCACAACTAACAGCTACACTAAACATTCCACATAAGTGGCACTTGATAACATTGGGGCAATACTTATCCGCAAAGGATTGGAGACGCACAAGTTTATGGATGAGGACGACAGGTGGAAATAGGCAGAGGTGTTCACATAGAGACTGCCACGAATAGGTCTACCGGCCTTTTGCAGCTTCCCTCATTTTCTTATGTTCTTCCCTCCAAACTGGTCGATGGGATTTCTTTCCACCTTGTTATACAACTGCACAGTATTACCATCCTATAGCAACTCAACTCTTCGTATCAATAGCTAAAAGACACACTGCTTTTATTTTCAGACCCCACATTGTCTCCTCCCAATCCCCACCAAGCAAAATGGATAAAGACACGAGCAAATATCACAAAATATTATCCACTCATGGTAAACTGCCAGCTACACATGACATTCCACACAGGACATTCATTCCTCCTCCTCCTCCTTCTCCTATCACCTGGCTCCCCCACCAGCCACCACCCAACCTTGTTCACTCCTCCTGTCCCTTCTCGTTTATCTTTTCTTTCACACGTTTCTCTTCCCACACATCGCATCCATCTTCCGCATGTCCCTTCTCTGTTCCCTTCTACATGTAAACCCTACTAACACTCTCACCTCTTGTCTCCATCCTCACACTCGCTACACTATAGTCATGTGAACTCATCCACCCACCTGATACGAATAGGGGTGCCGAGTCAAGTCAGTTCGAGAAAAGGGTAGAAGTGAAGTGAAGAAAGGTAAATGGAAAGGAAAGTATGTGATGCAATGAAAGCAGGAATGAGGTACAAGTGATATAAAAGGCTTAAACACGCGCACACGCAAACACAAGACAATGCAATCCACCAGCTATTATTTTGCCATCAGTCATCCTTTTCATAGTTATTGTGTACTTTAAATGTACTAGGCAAGAAAGTACACTGCCTACGTGTGACTGTGTGTGTGTGTGTGTGTGTGTGTGTGTGTGTGTGTGTGTGTGTGTGTGTGTGTGTGTGTGTGTGTGTGTGTGTGTGTGTGTGTTTAAACAATTTACCTAACATCTATCTACATAATACATAAACATTGTTGATGATGTGATATCTCCTGATAATGTGATATTCCAGCTTGAAAGCTTTACTATGTCTAAATTAGTGTAATACTAAGTAAATACAAAACGTTAGAACTACAATGGTAATATAAATCTGTATTAAACCTTTGAGGGATTAAAATAATTTCATCTCACTAAAGTAAAATCAATTACTTCTTTCTCTTATACAACCTTCTGATGATAATCCTGACCCACAGGTTGTGCTACAATCCTGACTGTATACATAACTTACATGCATCAAAGCTGTCACTCCTAGCCTCAAAAAGCTAAGCCTCAATTTAATATTTAATGCTGCAATAGATCATACCAGATGCTCAGCAATCTCTCTGTTGTTGTTGTTGTTGATGATGATGATGATGATGATGATGATGATATCAAATTACATTAATTTCTATCACCAAAATCATTAGAAAACAAAAGTCAAGTGCAGTTAATCAGTCAGTATACTCCATTAATATGAACAGGTATATATTCTCTGAGATATAAGTAATTTTGTAAGTTACCTAGTAGCAATACGTATATCATTATCGTGTACAACTACCTCAAATGATTTCAGAAGCAGAATTCTCTTCATTAATAATGTGCAGTAATATCCTATGTGAGGAGTTCCATCATAAATATATACCTTTTTGAGTGTACATATACAAAACAAAATACATTCACTTCAATCTTTCCTTACATATTCATACAGAAGACAGAATCAAATCCCTACAGCTATAAATAAAAGACTGAGCATTCTGCTAATCTAACTTAACCATACATACATACCACATAATGGCAAAGGAAAGTAGTACAAATTGTATGAGGTGCACAGCCTTGGTACTCATCCACTGAATGTCTACATCCACTACATGTCATCCACCTTTTCTTCTTCTATGATGGGCTATGACCACTGCATCATCCCTGACACTCTAATCAATGAGCTCCTCTGCTGCCTTACCCGATAAAATAACCTGAGTTTGGTGTCCCTTGGCTACACACCAATTTTGTTCACTAATGTGTTCTAAATTACTACCACATGGGTTGGTCCTACTCCAAACACTTTTTTGAAAACAGATACCCAAGTCAGTTACATAGATTTTTCATTAATTAACCTACAGAAAATCTTATCAGTGAGTTCTGAACAAGGACAACACTGTGCAGCTATCCAGTATCTACTGGTGAGATAATTCATACCTCCTCTTCTTATCAGGACTGACTGCTCAACACAAAGCACTCATTTGAGGGAAGCACTGGCACTAACCCTGCATGTGTCAGACATGAGGCATCATCTACCATTCAACTACTGTTGGTCTAGAAAATATCTTCTTAAAAAATCCAAACAGAAAACATTCAAAATACTAAAAGTCATTAAAATTATGTGGAGGGAAAAACAAAAATTGCACCAGAATCTCAACTAGTTCATTTTATTTGTTGTAGTTTCTCTAGCAGTTCTACTTCCATTTTACTAATCTATCTAATGAACTCTCACAACAAAGAGACAGGTTATATTACCAAGAGGCACAGAGTGTACTCAAAACAGTAGTGCATGGCCTCTTGGTTCTAGGAATTCTAAGGAAACAAACTATTCATAATGGATAATTTTGAACTCTATATTACAAGTGAAATGGAATGGGCCTATTTTATCAAATTGAGAAGTGGACAGTCAGTTTCCGTGAAAAATAATCAAGTAGAATTAAACCCCAAATAGAACTGCTGAAATAGAACTGCTGAATCACATTATTCATTACACTTTTGGTGTGCACCTCTTCATAGCTGTAATGTTGTATCTCTTGCCATCTTCTACAGCAATTGCTACGCCAACTATTCTTCTGATCCAGCTAACTGCATGCTTCATCTCCTTACATAGCCTCACTGCACAACTTTCTTCTTTCTCTCATCCCTATTCTGTCCACCTCTCTAATGCAGGAGTATTCTCAATCATTCACTCCTTTCTCCGTTAAACTCTTGAATTTCCTGCCTGCTGCTGTATTTCCACCTTCCTACAACTTGAATGCTTTCCAGAGGAAGGTTTCAAAACACTTGTCCTATAATTTCTTACTACAGCATTTGACAGTGTTTGGGAACTGACTTCCCAGTAGACCTTTTTCTTATCACTGTTCTTGTTACCCTTGTACTGTGCCTAAAATGAAAAAAAATTAATAATCATTAACACTATCATGTACTGTCCTTATTTTCTATACAAATGCTTCTTGTTCTTTCATCTGTTTCTATAAATCTCATACTACAGTACTCTAGTTTCATATAACAAAATCATTCCTTTCCCTCTCTTCCAATACTTTTAACTCAAGTCAATTAAATTCTTCCTCACATAATAGTTATTTGTGTTTGGTTGGGAGATGGGTGCAGGCAATGAAGAGGGACAGTTCAGTCTTTTATAAGTTGTTACAAGATGCAGGATACCATGGACATGAACTGATTCACGTAAACAACACCATCATTACACCTTGATCACAACCTCCTTCCAAATCAAACTTAGAGCATGACACAGGGCAACATGACATTTTAACTCATTCAGTAATAAGGTTATCTTTTATCACCACTCATTGTGAAAATGGTTGGCAGGAACACACAAACAAAAAAGAACACATATAAGATAAAAATGGTCTTCTTTAAGCTAAGTGTACTGTATAATTCAAGACTAGTATGAAATGGTCTTATAAAATGTATTAGGTGATTATTTGAAAAGTATGATGAAGTGAAAAGGTTAAAGATCAAAGTTTGTAGGTAACCAGATACACGCATCGTCTTACTCAGCAACCACTTGTCCACAACATTTTTTCAACAAATACTTAAATCACAGTCTTAATTTTGTTATTCACATTTATTTCATTGTCTTGAAGTTATTAAATCTTCCTTCAATAACAAGACATTATTAGAAAAACACTAAATTATTTTTCAGTTTTGCTCATATCTGTTATCATTTGTACATCAAGGTAAAATATGCACTGAAGTGAGTAAAATCAAATGTTGCGGTTATTATACATCTTTCCTTCAGAGCTATCCTAGTTGATCTATTTTTAAATTTGCTATTCTCAAGCAAGATGACCCACTTATAAGACAAGTAGAGTAAGTCTTCTAGGAGTTTCCTGTCACACATCCTATAAACACAGCTGAGGTAAGATTTGGCAGCTCCATCATCACTATAAATACATATGTAGTAAACAAACACAACTGATGCACGAAGCCAATTTATAATGTTTTGAGACAAAGCAAAGGAAGTCAAATAAAAATATATGGTATACACATTACCTATGACTGTCTGTGAGCAGAACTGAAGGTAGTACCAACACAGTATGACATCTACCAAAAATTAATCTTTAATGTCAAGTAGTAAATATTCAGCAGTCTCCTTATCTCACATCAGTTCTTTTAACATTTACCAATATTCTGCATTAAAATATATTAACTGCTCTTTGATAAACTACCTAGGTACATAACAAGAGTAACTCACTTTTCTAATCCCAAAATATAAACTTGCTATTGACCTACAAGTATTAAGGAGAGAGGTTTGCAAAAAATCAATAAATAAATATATTCAGTGCTACAAATGTAAAAGAGATTAATTTTCTAAATGTAATATCTACAAGTACCTATATAATAATTTAGGTCATTAAGTGTAAGAGGGCACGAATTTATTTTTCAAATTATTTAAGTTTTCAAACAAGAAAAGTGTAGCTAAAGGGGACAAAACTTTTCAACATTAATCTATAATCGTGTAATAAGAGTTTAGTGCCTGTGATGAAGGGGGTGGGGGGCATAGTGGTGAATGCTACAAATGGAGAGGGAAAGGCTTTTCAAAATGCATCTTTAATAATTCAAAACCGTAAGTGAAGTAGGAGAGATCTGAGAAGTATAATAGAGAACTGCTTCCTTCAGTCTAGAAATGTTACTCTGGAGCAAACTTCTGACATTTATCTTCCCAATTGCTCTGGCGACTTTTACCTTAAAACTTAAAAACCAAGACAATGCAACACCGTGCAGTACATCATCCTTATAAACACCAACGAGAGACAAGAAAACACAAACTAAAGTATCCGGAGGCAAAGCTCTCTCAACGTCAATAATTTCCTGAAACCGTATCGTTCGCAACTCAAACACATTCAAACTTTCAAACTGTTCCTTAATCAGCATCACCCAGGACACACCACCCACCAAGTCACGGAAAGCAAATAACACCATTAGACATCCTAGCCCCGGTAACATTGGTGCAATACAGCCTCGGTACAACACAATGACACCTTTCATACCGCTACTACCGTCAACCTCTCCATCTTTATGTTGTTGCCTTTACTCTCTCACCACGACTATTTTCCAAGGACAGAGAGAGGATTAGCGGTGTTTCCAATAGTCTTTCCCCAGTTAATAATAAAGAAATGTTGCCAATCTCCCGCTAGAACGAAAAAACACACCTTCAAAAACTCGTGTAAATCTAAATAAAGCCTTTTGATATAGTGGAGGTGAAGTACGCAAATGTTTAAGAATACGAACCTTTAAATCTACTCACGATACATCAACAAAAGCACCACACCACCACAAACACCACTGCTGACCCGCCACACACACACACACACACACACCCCTCCCTCCCCCAGCACCGCCCTAACTTTCCCCGCGACCAACAAGTGATCCAGCGCCGCCCCGCCCTCCTCCCCCAACAGGTGCTCTTCCCAAGCAAGCTGAATCTAGAGGTGCGTACAGGGAGAGACAGACAGAGTGCAGCCTTACCACCACCACCACCATCACCATCCTGGGAAATGTATAAAAAAAGGGGACCCCATCCTACGAGTAGCAGAGTGATAAATAAAAAGAACATATTTCCACGTACCAAACACCATTCAGGACGGTACGAGACATTGGAGGGGCTCAGGTACTCACGTCTGGGGGTAATTACACCTGAGGAACCCTGGAATTTAAAGTATTAAGAAACCAGTTCGAAATGTGTGTCAATTTCCCAAAGAGAAACTGGTAGGAACGTCTGATCACAAAAAGAAAGGGTGTCTTATTGGATACAGGCCGGCTAGGTGGCCTTACCTTGGACGCGAAGAGGTGCTTATGGACTTCTTAACACTCTCGCAATGTGTAGTCCTAGTTACATACTATTTTAATAAAGGCATGGCAGCACGAGCGCCGCACACACTCCTACCACGCCGACACTTGGGCTGACACTGACGCAATATGTACTTGCACCTGCGTACACCCTCTCCTCTGAGTTGCCAAGCTAACAAAAGAACATCAAACTTCTCTCATTCTATCGCCTCAGTGTGCGCTTGAGTTCTATTTGATAATATCCCTTACCCCATTGTAGATGATTTGTATTCCTTATATTAATCGTGCCTAATAGTCCGTAAGTTCATATCAAGGATTCTCTAAAGGATATACTATCTCATTGCGAAGGCTGGAGGAATCGATGAGTGAGTTTAGCGGCCAAGAGATGGTGGCAGAGTGGCGGGAGAGAGCATCTCATTGGCGGGAGAGTTGTTGCAACCAACTAATGCAAAGTAAAGAATGGGTTTATACCTTCGTTGCAACCATAAATTCCTCAATGTTCCTTGGGCAAACTATTAGAAAAGGAAAACAGTGAAGGAAGGGGTGGAGGCAGTGAAACCTACTAAGGTGAAGAACCATGCAAACTATGTGTATAACTAACACTCTCTCTCTCTCTCTCTCTCTCTCTCTCTCTCTCTCTCTCTCTCTCTCTCTCTCTCTCTCTCTCTCTCTCTCTCTCTCTCTCTCTCTCTCTCACTTTTCCTTGTCGTATTGTCCTCATTTCGTTTCCGATTCCTTTCTTTTATCTCGATCGTTCTTGTTTCATCATCTTTGGGTTGCCAGTCGCCCTCTTCTTATTCTTCTAATCTTTTTCGTTTTCTTCTTTATCTTTTCTTCATTCTCCTCCTCCTGGGATCCCTCTTCATTTTCCCCATGCCCCTGTCCTTTCTTATATAGCAAAAACACCAAATTCTATTGTTGTTTAACCTTCCTTCATATTTATTCTGCTGCGCCTCCTTCAGATACGAGGCATCAGATCGAGACACGGACGGCGGGCGTGTCACAGCTGGTCCTTCGCAAAATCCACATCACGGATACGGGCACGCACTGTACTACATAGAACATGTGCAGCAAATGTATACAATAAATGCAACGAAATGTAGGCTATAGGGTAGCAGCTGACGAAAGGTCTGCGTGGGTTGAATAGACTGCTATTTAAAGGGCACAATAGTAATAGCTGGTAGAGGGAGGGGGAGCGTGGGCGTGTGGGCGTGTGATTGAGCAAGAGAGCGGGGTACGTAGACTGAACGCCCACCACTGAACACTTTCAATATCCCGCCCCTGCTGATGCCTCCACCCAGCCCCATCCCGCTCTTCGTGGCGGCCCGTCTTCCTCTCATTCCTGGGATGGAGAATAAGCGCTGGATCCACGGACTGAATTCCGCCCTACATAACTTTAAATAAGCTAAAAGATACCAAAAGTAAGCGTAATGCATTTGAATCATATCCCAAACATATACAATACACATATATTTCACCCTTACTCAAAACACACTCAAACTTATCCAGCAGAACACTTACCGATAAACCGCTAACCCACTCAGATCATCCAAGAACACATTTAAAACGCCCAGAATACACTTAGAATAGCCATACCACTTAAAACATTACGGATAAACTCAAAAGCACACTCAAAACATCTCCCTTCATCCTGTCAAAACATCGAAGTGCTGAAAACACGCAGAATACAGTAGTTATACCTAAAAACATCAAACATTCACTCAAAACACCCTAAGAACACTTGTAATTTCTAGTACACACATTAAAACCCAACAATATATCACAGTATATGCGAAAAACGCATCAAATACCATAAAATATTAAAGAACGGCACTTGAGCTAGGGTAACAAAGCTAAATATTACTCTACCATTTCTCCTTTTTTCATCTTCCTTCTCCTATATATTTTTTTCTTTTCTCCCTCTCGCTTTTACTATCAATACACATATGTTCTTAGAAACACAAGAAAGCATGTAGAAAAGACTACATTGCATTATTGAGGAACAGAAGATTGAGCAAGACCAGTTTCTGTTGCTATGACGACGTTATGACACGCTACCAGAGAGAACGAGTGGAAAGAGCGGTAACTCGTCTGAATTAAGGTATACCATTAAAAAAAACTATAAATAATGCAACCATGGCCAAATTTTATCTTTTTTTTTTTTTATTCTGTGACTTGAATACCTTAATTTTATACCTACAAAGTAAAAATCAAAACATCTATAGCATAGTCAGTGCTAAAGAAATATGTAAATTAAGTAAGGAAAAGATATCAAAACCATTAAACCATTGAAACCATATAAACTTACGCTTCTGTTGTAACGTTGAGACGAATAGGTTAGATTAGGTTAGGAAACTCAGTAAATATTTAGTTTAACTCTTATGAATGCGACAATTCTCACCTGTGTCATGAGGTGCAGGTATTTTGAATCTGTATTTTGAATCCATACATATCCGTCACAGATTAATTTCAAATCGGCAGAGATTTTACAGAATTAAGGGGAACTCACCTCACACCCTGCCAATGATGTATTTTAATTGAACCTAACCCTTAATATACCTGAAATTGATGGAATGCAATGGTGATTGGGTGCTATGTTGGCAGTATAGCATTTTCTTTACACAAAACCAATGATGCATTCTAACTAAATTCAACCCTTAACTGACACCTAATCTAACTCCATGCAGGGATTTTCAGGTTCTACACAAAATTTGTTTACTCACTTAGGCAGTATCAATGCTCATAAATAACTTTTTTTCTGAAACACAAAGATCTCTGCATTAAGTTAGGTAAGGTGTTAGTTAAGGGTTAGGTTTAGTAAGAATGCATCACTGGTGATATGTGAGGGTAAATACTATACTGGCAACATATAGTACCTCACTTCTACCACATTCTAACTACTAATGTTTTGAAGGTTTGCATGTATGGGGGTTCCACTCACACAGCCTTATTAGATAGGGTGGAATCAAAAGCTTTTCATCTCATCAACTCCTCTCCTCTGACTGACTGTCTTCCGCCTCCCTCTCTTCACCAGAAATTTGCATCTCTTGCTATTTTCTATCACTATTTCCATGCTAACTGCCCTACTGCCTCTCCTCCTCCTGTGGCCACACCACACTAGACTTTCTTCTTCCTCTCACCCCTATTCTGTCCAGCACTCAAATGCAAGAGATAACCAGTACTCCCAATCATTCATTCCTTTCAATGGTAAACTCTGGAACTCCCAACTTGCCTCTCTATTTCCAGCTTCGAATGACGACTCTATTTAAGAGGGAGGTTTCAAGAAATTTATCCCTGACTTTGGGCTAACTCTATTGACCTTTCAGGGGACTGGCAATTAGTGAGCTTTTTGTCTTCACTATTTTTGTTGCTCTTGGCCAGCTTCCCCATCTTACATGAAAAACTGGCAGCTATTATTGTTTAAAAGGCTTCACTGACAACTTACGTAACAATAAACTTTCCATTTCTGCCTTGACAGGTGCTCTCTCTCATGTCGAGTAATGCAGCCATCGCATTGAATTGTAGCATGTTCTGACACAAGGAGATTAACACCACACCGTGCCACATCCTCTTCTACAACATGGGTGCATCTGCCACCATTGCCTCCTTCAACACCATCAAGACCAAAGAACAAGGACACTCAGAGACTAACCCTCAGCTCACTGTTCTTGGCATGGGGTGAGTGCTGGCCAGGGTTGGAAAAAGTAATTCTTTGTAATAAGGTTAAGAAAATCATTTACTTGATTTAACCCCTTCAGTACTGGGACACATTTTTATCATGAGTTTTTAGTGTGATTAGATGATTTTACTGCCATTAATAAGGGTGTATGGAGGTGAGAAGATTAATGAACAGTCTGTACTATTTCAACATCCATATGAGTTTCTGAAGCTGTACAGATTCTGGTCATTAATCTTCTGACCTTCATACACCCTTCCCAATGTCAATAAAATCATTTAATCAAACCAAAAACTTCTGATGAAAATGTCCCAATAATGAAGGGGATGAAGTACAGGTGAAGAGTAACTGAACACCACAGGCATGAATTTCAGATTTTTCACAATAATATCATTTATGAAAACTTTGTCAAATGTGTGAATATCTCATCTTTGCTCTACAGAATGATAAGAACAAAGCAAACTCGAACATTGCCATTCATCATCTCCTTGGTAAGCGATTGTGTGGAGGAGGACCAGAGACTCATCATGAACCTGACCCGGCGATGCTCTAGACATCAGAGTCTACTATTTTAACAAAGTTGAAAATGCATTCCAGCATTTAAGGTGTTAACAGTTCCCACATATAGTGAAAGACAGGAAATTATGAAAATTGATAAATCCAAATCTTTATTTTTATCTCTCCAAGTTCAATGTTCATCTTGTCTTGTTACTAATGAAAGGCAGTTTGAAGGTTTGAAGTAAAATAACCATATTTCATTAGAAAATAAAAAACTTAAACTTGCTCATTTTCCCTCCCAAAAACTACAACAAAAAATGACTTTTGCAAGTTTGGAAGCAAAACTATTGTTGCTATCAATAAAAGGATAACACAGAAGAAATAGTCATAGTATAAGTGATAACCTGACCTTATTGCTGTGATAAATTGTTGCCAAAATGTCCAGCTGTGGCCATAGCTGCTGATGGAACAAGATATTACACCACCACTGAAAGGTTGCACTCTTTGCCATGCACAAGATTCACATGAAAGAATGTCTGTCAATATAAGGGCAGCAACACCATGACACAAATCAAATATTTCTATATGCATTCTTATTCTTAGTATTCCAGCAAAACAGGGATTTCTTTTTAATACTTTTCTTATCACAGTTAGCAGCTCATTTATTGAATAAGGAAAGGTACCAGTAACAAAAGTATCCAACACAAACCTGCACTTCACTTCAGTATAAAGTAAAACAAATAAACAGATATAATAATAATAATAATAATAATAATAATAATAATAATAATAATAATAATAATAGTAATAATAATAATAATAATAATATAATAATAATAATAATAATAATAATAATAATAATAATAATAATAATAATAATAATAATAATAATAATAATAAATCAATTAATCAATCAATTAATAAAAAATAAAAATAAAAGTAAAAGCTTACTCACACTTCTTACTCATACTGTGTGAGAAAATAGAAAAAACAAACTAAGTGTAGAAGGTAGAATTATGAGACAAGTCAAACCTCAGTCTTGCAGTGCAACAATGCTACAAACATTTGTTCATAATAAGTACATTTAACAAAACCTATGACACTTGGGCTGCGTTCACCTGAGCCACTATTTGTCATCAGTAGCCACCACAACAAAATGGTTAAATATACAACACATAGATCTATATGGCTCCATTCGCATTTGACAATTTGTCTGTGGTTGCCACAAAAAATTGGTGAGTTGTAGTGGGTGAAGTCTCTGTTCTGGGTGGGCACAGTGGCCATTACTATTTCAATTGGCAGCATACACACAAGCCTGTGGCTACCAGCCTGTCTGCCTGCCTGCCAGTCATTGCCTTCACACTGTGTGTCACAGTGTAAAGCACTCCTTTCTGTCAGCAGCAGGAATACCTTAAGGTTTGCTGGACTGTACAATATAGTTTGCAGAGGTGGAAAAGAGACTGGCACTTTATGATTTGAATACAAAATAATACAATCTAAAACAACATCTAAATAAGAATATGTGAAATGATACACACAGTAGTCAGTTATAACTAAGCAAGGGATGCATCCAGTAGTACTTTATGCATTTTCTGCTCCATCTTCAAAAAGAGATCACAAAAAACTTTTATTGTCATGAGATCCACATGACACCAACTTTACTTGTGACACATGGCAAGTGGCTTGTGTGCCGGTACTGCTGCCACCTGATACTCAACATTCCCTTAGACAATAATTTTTTGTGATGGCTATTGACCGACCACAAAAAGTGGCTGGTGTGAATGCAGCTTTATTTACAGATAAATAGCTTGTGAGTGAACATAGTACTACAACATTCAGTATATGAAATAATTTCCTTACTTTTTACTTTGATGGCCTTGAGAACACTGTTTGGCACAGATCACTGATTTCTTTTTCATTTATGGCTTGAGAAGTTTCCAAAAGTTCACCAATGACTGATATTCTTTTGTATTTCTCAGTAAGTAAAACAATTTTTAAAATTTAAAATGTTATACTTTTTACTTAAAACTCTTGCAACATTACCTAAGATATTAATTCTTTTCAACACAATGGCAATGCTTCAATACATAGTGACAGCCTGATATTCTCAAACTTGCAATGAAACTGAGACTACTTATTCTGGTCCATAAACACACCAAGGTCACACTCCCCTTAAATGAAGTGGCCACCCATGACAAGACATTATAACAACCCTATCTCACTGTTCAGCCATTCAGATCATCTTTTATTATGACATGCTGGAAATACAGTGAAAACGTTTGCCATACACCCCACATCACATCACATGCTGTGTGTGTGACACTTGAGAGGGATGAATATGACTGAATTTTACTTTGGAGAGAGAGATAGATAGATAGATAGATAGAGAGAGAGAGAGAGAGAGAGAGAGAGAGAGAGAGAGAGAGAGAGAGAGAGAGAGAGAGAGAGAGAGAGAAAATGTCTTTAGTGAAAGTAAAACACAATGTTCTGGTGTGATGCAATGAAAAGGAACATTCAAAATACATACATTTGGTTCTCATGACACTTCTTGTAGCCTTGTTCAATGTATTGTTGTGGTTTACTGGACACTGACTTGGTAGGCTTAAGGGATTCCAAAATGTGGTGCTTTCATAGCTAAATACCCAAACTAGTGAAAGAAAAAGATGGAATTAGTAATGTTCTTAATCAATTAGTCAAAATGAGCCTTTCCTTCTTTATTAATAGACAAAAGAAATATCAAACAGAGCAAGAAGTCTCTCATCTATTTGTTTTGGGTCTTACACTGTAAATGACAAAGCAAATATGAAAATTAAATAGTACTTTTAGTTTATTGCTAACAAATGCATTAGTGTGAGTGTGTGTGTGTATGTGTGTGTGTGTGTGTGTGTGTGTGTGTGTGTGTGTGTGTGTGTGTGTGTGTGTGTGTGTGTGTGTGTGTGTGTGTGTGTGTGTGTGTGTTGCTTCAATCATCCCTCCTACTTTTTGTGGGGAATAAGTAAAGTGAACTATATATTAGGCTGGCTCAGGTCCTCCTTTAACATTTTCCCCGTGATTTGGTTTGTCTTTTGTATTGGCATATATATATATATATATATCTATATATATATATATCTATATATATATATATATATATATATATATATATATATATATATATATATATATCAGCCCATAGATCCTTCCTTTTAACCCATACCTTTTTCAAAGCATTCTGCTTGCTAAAGACTGTTAAATACACACTTTTCAATTATCTTTTCTCTCTTTCTTGTCAATATTTGTTAAGATTTTGTTGTTTTAGGATTTTGTTGTGTTGTATATTGCAGTGAAAGAGTTAAAGAAAGGTAGTTGGACAAGCTTTGCCTCATAACAGATACAAACTTATAGAGATAGTGACCACCAGTCCCTCCACTCCATTCCTCAGCCCTTTCACTCACTTTTTATTATGCATACAAAATCTCAAAAATATTCTTCAAGCAGTGTCAGAAAAGTATGGCCAGCTTGTTCCTTCCCAGCACAGGAACACCGTATGTACAGATCAATAATACAACACAGTCAATAATAATACAACACATGCCTACCTACCTTTGCATCAAGTGCCAGCATGTCAAACACAGGATCTCAGGTTGGCCTCCAAACAGCAGAGCCTTTAGGACCAGAACTATTTTGGATGGCAGTGCTAAACTCTCCCAAAGATTTCAAAACATCTTCATCAATCATTACTTCAAATCTTGAAGTAGTAGAGCTTCTTACACAACCTCAACAATATTAACTCATATGGCTTCAATGAAATCTTTGTTGATATAGGCCAAAGAGGGGAAACATCTGTAAAAATACAAGTTGTTGGTTATTACACTTCTTACCACATTATTCAAAACAAAGTTCAATAAAGAGGAAGTTAACATTTACAACATGAAAGTACAAACCTATCTATCTATATTTATCTATCTAAATGAAAGAACAGTTTCTATCTATCTACCTATCTACATGTCCATCAAAATCTAAGGTAATCACCACATACAATCTGGCATTAGTTCATACGGGGTAATTCACCACAGGCATACACATACACACAATATAGCATCTGTTATTATAAAGACAAATGTAGTCACTTCTTATGCAGCCACCTCCTTGACGGAACTGAAATAGACAAACATCAGGGAACAGAAATGCCAACTCTGCTACAATCCGACTACAAACATTCATACATATTAACTTTCTGCATTTTGCTGCCATTAGTGAGACCACAATCACATCTCCAACCATCTCTTATTTCGCCATGCCATTGTAGCACTGAGATGAGATGAGGATGATTACCTTTGGCATCATGTAAATATTGCTTGCTCCCTTACAGACACCAGTAAGGAAAGGCTAGGAGATTGACATAACAGCTTAGGAAGGAGTGACGCCATGCCACTCTCTCTCTCTCTCTCTTTCTCTCTCTCTCTCCCCATTTCATGTCATTTGTGGGTTCTATTAATCTTTTAGTCTCTCCACTGCCCCCCCCCCCCCCAAAAAAAAAAAAAAAAAAGAAAAGAAAAGAGCCCACGTATTTGCCAGGTCCCATACAGAATCGAAAGTCATAGAGAGTTGAAAATACAGAGACAGCTAGGAAGTTCTAGTGTTGTTCATCTCCACAAAGGTCTCCTGCAACATTCCCTACAATTCACCCTTCGACTCCTCATTCTTCCTCACTACTGCCTGCCCCATGACCACAATGACCCTTCCTGTGCTACCATTCTTAATGTCACTCAACGTCCACCTGGAATCAGTTCTGCCCCTTCCTCTCTTTTTCCTTTTCTTTACAGTTTTTTTCCTCTTTCTTATTTTCCCTCAATTTTTTTCCCTTTCACTTGTTACTATATTTTTTCTTTTCAATTTCCTACCCTTTGCATCCTTCCTTTCACAATTTTCCCCTTTGCTTTTAGTTAATTTTTCCTACCTTTTTACATTCTTCCTTTCTTGTTGTTTCCTTAGTTTTTTCTCCATCACCTTCTCTCTTCTCTCCTTAGCATTTTCTCCTAATTTCCTTCCCCCCCTTCTACCCTTCCTTGAATTGAGAGGTAGGGAGAAGGGAAGATTAGCTTACCCTGAGCTAATCTAGTCTTGCTTTAATGAGAACCTTTGATCAATGATAGCCACCTGGTTCTTCCTTCCTTCCGTCCTTCCTTCCTTTATTTTTTCTTCTTTCCTTCCTTCCTTTAATACTGTAGGAAATTAATGACACCATGGGGAGACCACACCCATATTGACAGTATCAATGCCCGCAGGGGAAAAATTTGGAGAATTCAGTGAGGTTCGATTACTCACTGTATATTTATGTATGCCAATAGATGGCTGAAACAAGAAGAAATCATATCTATGATTATGAGGTAAGTCTTGAATTCCGACCAATACATCATTATTCATGCAATCACTTGAATTCACAAAACTCCTTTCAATGTGAAGCACTTTCTTGACGGTGAGAAGACAACTGCTTTCCCACTCGCTAGAATGATTTATTACGCCTCCGAACGCAAAACAATAAGTAGTCTTCGACTGGCTTCTCAATCCATACAACTTTTAATGAACTAATGATTCAGTGGGCGTAATAGCAATATATATATATATATATATATATAT
>CM035197.1:20760328-20791037 GCA_020233015.1 Callinectes sapidus | reverse complement strand
TAATATATATATATCTATCTATCTATCTATCTGTGTGTGTGTGTGTGTGTGTGTGTGTGTGTGTGTGTGTGTGTGTGTGTGTGTGTGTGTGTGTGTGTGTGTGTGACTTATATCGTGTTGATTTTATTCTTGTTTTATTTCATTGTTTTATTGTCAACAAAGATGATTGGGCTTGAGCATGTGTTGCCTTGTTTGTGATTTGTGTTGTATGTAGTGCTTTTGTCACTGTTGCATTTGTATGCGCAGTATTTGAATGTTGTAGATGTTTTTTTTTTTTTTCTATGTTCTGCACCTTAACCCCCTGTTGTTATTTAAACCTCCTTACTGCTGACACACTGCTATAGATATTTGCTGTTTTAAGAACATACTCATTAATTTCCTAAAAAATATTGTGAAGCAGTGCACTAATCACTTTCACCAGTAAGGAAATGTTATGATGCATCACTTTGTGTAATAATTTTATGGATGTAGTTTGTATACATGGTTCTGATACATTATATCATAATATATTATGTTCAGAGAAACATTTGTGATAACAACATAGACAGGCAGCACTAGACTAAGAACTTTTGTCTTCATGTTAAATAGCTTCATGCATTTCTCTGAACAAGTGACCCTGTGTTTCTGATTGAACATATACTGTAACTTACAAAGCTTCTTGAGTGTCGATTTAATATGCAGAGTGTGTTGTGATGTCTAGCAAGAATTACTGTACTGTGTGCATTAAGACCTCCATCACAGTTCCTCCCAGTGTACACCTACTGATGTGACGCTACTAACATCTCCACCTTGCCTTCAACAACTCCAAGCACATTCACATCTTGAAACTCTGGTTATCTCCAACTTGTTTTCTCTCTCCCTCTCTCTCTTGGCTCTGGCTTGGACCAACAGAAAGGTCTCCACATCTTGGTATGTAAGACGTGTGAGCAGAGTGCATGTTGAACTGGCTCACCCTCTTCACTGTGCCTGTGTTGCAAGGTGCTGCCCAACTAGTCATGTAGCCTCCAGAAACACACTGTAAGATATCTTCCCTGCTAAAATGATGTTTAAATTTGGATCAGTTTTGCATGCTGAGTTCTTTTCTCCCTTCATGATCCAATGGCATTGTAAAACAGTAACTATCATCAACTTTACATTAAGAATTCATTGATAGGGAGTTTTGCGTGATGTTTTTTGCCTTCACACAGAAATTGGAAGATGTATTATTATGGAAATTTTTTATGCTGTTCCCTGAAATCATAACACATTAGAGTTTTATTTCTGTTGAAATGCTTTAAAGGTTTCACTACTGTCAAATATTGGAATTTTCTATACATATTTCAGACATTCCTGCATATTTTTGGAAAGGTAATGTTAAAATTTTGTTGTAAGAAAGAAAAAAGAGATTACATAACACACCAAAGAAAGAAATTTAATTAGAAAATTCTTAGTTAAATTTACATTATTAGTTGAAGTACAGATCTGTCTTAATTCCAGTGGCCTTTTTTGGCTTAAATATTTAAGCATTATTTTAGAAGAATCAGAACTGCAGAGCTATAGACAGTGAGATTGTGTGCACCACACAGTACATGTATTCATCATCTTGTGTAAATAAGCACAAATATAGAAATGGGCCGGCCATTTCCCTCTTGTGTTCAGCAGTCAGAGATCGCTTATCAATTGCTTTACTGCTCAACTGCAGCATGTGTTGAACAGGTCTTTTAGTTGGATTAGTGAGCTTTTTATTGAGAAAAATAGTTCTTATAATTTGTTTATAGGCTGGTAGTTTTAGAACTTGAGTTCTGAAGCCTTTTAAGCTTAACGTGCAACTTCTATATAAATAATATTGGTGTCAGACTCACCTTTCATTGCAATGGATTGCTTTTTTTCTTGCATACAACACGAGTAGTGTGGTGGTGTGGTGAGCTGGACATGTGGTGTCATGAGGCCACTTTCATAGGTCACCATTTGCTCACTTTGCCTTGTCAAATGTGCACTTATTCTATTTTACCTTAGTTTTTATTTCAATAGTTGAGTGAAAAATGTTAAACATGAGTTTTCTAACTTATTTGTGCAATTCTGCAATTTTGTGTGTTTTAAAATAATCTTCATTCATACTTCTTTTTAGTAATCACAAGTTTTAGGTTTACTAGGTTATGGCCCTGTTAAGTTACTTAAATACTGTGTCTGAGAAAATCACTTGAAAATCAATTTCAGTTAATTATATGTAATAATGTTGGTAATGATGATGATGATAATGGTAATGATAACAATAGTAATAATAATATTAATGGTAATGATAATAATAATAGTAATAATGATAATAATGATAATAATAACAATAGTAATAATGATAATGATGATAATAGTAATGGTAATTTTAGTAAAGAATAGTAATAATAGTAAAAATTAAGATAAGGATGGACCGGTTAATAATAGTGATGATATAATAGCAATAAATATGAAATTTTGATAAATGTGTTTGTAGTTCAGTTGATGGACCTCTTATCTTGAAATCTGTGCCATGATTTGACATGGAATACTCAGGGTTGTTTTCTTTTATTATTATTTTAGGGGGCTGGGGCTTAAAAATGCTAATCATAAATTAAAGCAGTTTAATGATGTTAACCATCCTGCAATTTGGTAATGTCAGCATTTATCTTTGTTGTTTTCTTGTTTTATTTTGTAATCTATTACCTGAAGTATTTATGTATGGTGTAGTAATAACAACTATTTTTTAATGGAAAATCAATATGACTATTTTTTAAATGAAGGATCCCTTCTTTATGATTTTGTGTCAAATAATATTTTGACACAAGTGGTGACAATACTTCCACAGGCTGATGCAGTGCCATGTTGCTGTACCAAAAATGTGTTCTTTAGAAAAAATTGGTGATGTGAGGAGAGACAGGATTAAAGCACTAATGGGAGAGACAGAGAGCCAGGTCAGGCCTCTCCCCAATTGTTATGGTTTTGGTTGCTCTATACAGAGTCTGTAAGGCAAAAAAATGCCTTGTGACCTCAGTAATACTCAATATTTGTGGTTCACTACATGTATTGAATGTGATTTAATACATTTTACATCACCACCTTCCTTTTAGAAAAGTAGTGGCTCTTTTCTGCTACACACACACACACACACACACACACACACACACACACACACACACACACACACACACACACACACACACACACACACAGTGTATTGTAATGGCTAGCTCACTTAGCTCACAACCAAGAAGACCTGGGTTCGAGTCCTGGGTGTGGCTAGGCAAACTTCTTAATGTGTAGCCCATGTTCACCTAGCAGAACATAGATGCCAGATGTAGCTTGGGGGTCATGACCTCGCTGTTCCAGTGTGGTCTCAGTTTTCCCTGAAGATCAGTCAGTATGAGCTCTGAACTCTTTCCATAGGGGAAAGGCTAGCTGGGTGACCAGCAGGTAATTGTGGTGATAAATAACACACACACACACTTCAGGTTCTTCATATCTGATTAACTTTCTATTTCTGTTATGGATCATTTTATGAGGTTTTGCGTACATCTGGGGATTAAATGTGTTAAAAAGCACCAATCTTTGTGTCGGCCACTAAGGTCATGTTCTAATTTTAACCATCTGCCAGACATGCTTTTGTCTTGGTAACTGCATTGTTCTGTGAGCTTTGGTATAATATCTGCAAATTTATGTCTTTGTAAGATCTCATGGGCAAGATGTCAGCAGTTAGAAATCATTCTAGCCAGACAGAAACTTCATGTTGGCAACAGATAGTACCTCTTAATAGATGTAGGCTGTCATCAACTTGTTTACCTTCTGTTAGGAGTGAGGCTGAAAGTAAATCTGACCCTTGTTGTCTAAAATTGTACAATTTGGATTTGGCAATGTGGCATGGCAAATCATTTAACTATGCCATGCTCAACCCTGTTGAAAGTGGGAAGCATCTGAGCTGCCTTGATTTGAAATACATAGGTTAAAAATGAGATAGATATTGTGTTTCAAGGTCCTAGGATACCAATTTAGAATGGTTATGCAAAAAGGATTGAATATGTAATAGTTTAAAAAGGTTCAGCATGATAAGCATATTCTTTCTGTAGGAAGGATCCATCTTCTCTCCTTTTAAGGCCAAGAGAAAAAAATATAAAGGATTATACGCTATTAACCTACAGTCTTGCCTTGCCTACTCCCTTTCAAGGTCTGGTATTGGCAGCTAGATTGAAAAATGTGCTGTTTTATATCTCAGACCTATTTAATCTGAAATCTACCATCAGGTTTTCTTAGTTGAAGGGCTTACTGGATATCTGAAATTATTGTTCAATCAACTGAAGGTGGGTGTGGTTGATGTCATGTTACATGTGTCCTAACCTCAATTTGTATAGAAGTCTACTTTATTTATACATCCAAGTGATCTTGTATACCAATAATTCTAGTGATAAAATGTTTTAAAAAGTACAAAGACTTTACAAACACACTGAGGACTGTAGGTCATAATGCAAAATCTATTTGTATATACCTAGCTTAAACTGATAAAAATGTCTTGCATCTTTCTTTCCACTTACTTTAACTTAATCATCATGCTGTTTAATTAGTTATTATGAAGAAAGTAAGCAATATATATAATGTATCATTGATTTCTACAGCAAAGTACAGAATGAGAAAGATGCACAGATGAAATGCTGACTGTTACTTCATTACCATTTCCTTTTGGTGTGCATCCTTTCCTAATTAATTCATTCTTTCACCTTCGTGTCAACAAAGGATAGGCAAAGCTACACATGATGATGTTCTGGATAAGCAAGAGAAAAGAATTTAATGTGACAAGTCTTAGTAGATAGTAGTAGTATTTTTATCTTTTCATCATCTCTGACCAAAGAAAAAATCAGCCCATACATAATGAATTGTTTTCTTCCTCATAAGGTGCAATTCATGCAAAAAGCATTATTATGGATAGAACAGACAAGGCTTTTTGTGTTAAATTTATGGTGGAAAAATTAATGTTATATCTTTGATATAGATCTATCATCTTAGGGCACATGTGTCACTTAGAATAATATGAGTTCCACCTCTCCCATGAAGAAATTGGCATAGATATAATTAAACTAAGAACCTTCAGGCTGAAAGCTGAACTGTATTTCACAAAGTCACCTGTTCCCTAATTCACAAACATTCCATATGGGTATCTCAACTTATTTGTCCACTATTAAGATATTAAGATATGTAGATGTAATTGGAAGGTTAAGTTTCAGTTTTCCTGTAGCCATGTTAGCATAAAATTCAGATATTTGAAGCAAGAGTCTTATAAATTGAAAAGTCCATATGAATTGCATAAATAAGAATGAATACGACTTACAATTGATTTTGAAAAGCACAGCATAATGAGGGACAAGATTCATCTTCCATTGATGTTTGCTTTCTCTTTCCCCTGCATGCTTTATTTCATGTTTAGTCATTTGGTGAGAGTCTTTTTTGAGACAAATAATTGGGAAGTGAAGAAAGCACCACATGTAAATAGTGTACTGTAATTGGAGATTTTAACCTAACCAGCATATCCTGCTATCACACTTGAAATTCTTTAATAGATATTTGGAAAAGCATGAATACATACAAATCTCTATCTGCTATAAGCATACTGCTATAAGCATACTGTTTACAAAACATGTGATGGTGTGAAAATTACTTTGAAAACTGAAAATACAGTTTTAAAGCTGAATGTAACATTTTCATTCACAAGATAAGAGGTCCAGTAATTGTGCATAGGTATGATGTTAGCCTATATTATGAATTGTATTTTTCAAATAACTTTTAAAATATTGCTTTTCTATTGTGAGAAGTGTGTTGATGTCTGTCCTGCAGATTACAGATTACTGTAGTGTATGGTGCAATGCTCATTGTGGTCTGATAAACCAAAATGTTTAAAAAGAGTTACAATATGCTCTTACCTTAATACCTCATGTTATATTAATTTGTTTTTCCTTTATACGGAATGAAAATAAATTAGAGAAGATGTATAATATATATATATATATATATATATATATATATATATATATATATATATATATATATATATATATATATATATATATATATATATATTGAAAATGTAAATGCAAGAGGGCAATATTTTGAAAGATTTGCAAAATGATCATAATGGTTGATAAGAATGCCAAGTAGTAAGTTCACAGGTTCAAAATATGAAGTCTGTTTGCTTTTATTTATTGCCTTAATTTTATCACTGTTGTTACTTGAATGGTGTGTGCTATATTGAAGTGAACCTATACTGCTGCTGGAACTCTAGGAATGGAATGGCTTCATGACACATGGAAACACTAGCTTTCTTGCAGCTGGTGCTGATCAGTTACATCTTCTTGGCACTCTGTAGTGTGTGTATATTTTGGTCCTGGATCCTCCTTCTCTTGGTAGTTGATGGTAGATGATGAAAATGTCATTTTTACTTTGAAAAAGTAAATGAAAGTTTTTAGAGCTCCTTAGAATTATAATATCATTAAAGTGCTGATTGTGATAACACATAACCATAACATGTAAGTTTTGCAGGGAAATATTGCTAATAATAATTCTAGCACAGTTATATATGTAGTTACTATTGTTACTAAATCCTGTCTCAAATCATAAAATTGTATGACAGCATCAGCTATTGTATGGCTGGGTGTCATAGCTTGTAGTTGTGGTGATAGCAGTGCTGTAGTGTTGCTGTTGTGAGTCAAGCACATACTCACCAGATGTTGTTTGCATCACTGAGATAATAAAGTGTTGAAGGAAGCAAGAATTTGTGTACCAAGGTTGAGTACACTTCTCAGACTTCCTTTAGCCACTACTGATTTGATTGGAACATGTTACAGTGTTACAATGTGCATTTGCAGACCAACACAACTTCCAGCCCAAACATGAGATCTGGTCGCACTTCCTTCAGTGTGTCAGTGGGTAGACCTGTGTGGATGGAGAAAGAGCTTGCTGGAAGAATTAAGGTGAGACAAGCTCCCTGCTACTCAAATACACCACACTGAATTTCCACTAGACAAGTGCATCATTGTTGACTTGGAAAATTATCTTTCCTCTGATGCCTGAAGTACAATTTTTTTTGTAGAAAGTAATGTGATTTTCTAGGATAAACTTTGGGAGCTACCATTCAGATTATGATACTCTAATTAAGAAAAGGTATTGAACTACCTTACCAAAATCAGATGTGTGATTGGGAAGGAGGGGGTTAAGGGTGGTCCATCAAGTGTCCATGGTGTCTGTCTCATGTTTAGGGTATACGTATGCTGTTGATGTTTTTATTTCCTTTACTTCTGCTTCATTCAACTGTCCAGCCTGTTGTAGCTTTCTCTTGTCCTTACTTCTCTGCTTTCTTTGGTAGATTAGAATTATTGTGGACATTTATTCTTCGAGTCTTCATAAACAAGTAAGTAAATTTTGCTTGGTTTACCTTATAAATATGCTGAAAGCTTACAGCTGGAAACTAAATAAAACATTATATGATAGCTTATGTGTGAGAGAGCTTGACATAATTATTTAGCATTTTTATTGTAGTGTTGTTTTATCTGCTTATCTATTTATATCAAACACTGTTATTGACAACTCACTGAGAGGATGGCAGTGGCAGAAGAACCTCCAATTATTCCTGTTCTTGCATTTGTTCCTGGCATGCTCTAATTATTCTGGCATTTTCCTCTCATACCTTTTTCTAATATACCCTAGCAACCTGGTTATTCCCTTTCATTGAGGTGTTTTCTTTTTTGCACTTAATGCATCTTTCATGCTCACATACACTATTGTAGTTATTTCACTTTCTTCCATCCTTTAAGTTGCTTTGAGTGCTGCGCCCGATACATTCATATTTCATTCCCTTGATTTAGTTGACAAACAAAATCAGTTCCATTCATTTTCATTATTTTTATCGTCTATTGTAAGTGACTGGAGTACAAAGGCAAAGAAATTATCTTGAACCAGATAATATGGATTCAACATTTAAAGCATCATCCTTCTGTTCTTCTCATCAGGGTGTTCAATCTCTTACTATTGGTTTTATGTAAAGATTTATTCTGCCTTGAACTTAATTTCTTACTTAGATGTATTGTTCCATAGGCAGCTTCAGCATTTTACACGAGTGAATTATGATAAAATATAACTCCAGGTCATCTTATATAGGAATTTAGAATGGAATATTAGTATTTGCAATTAGAAACAGACAAAAGGTGCCGTTTATGTGTAGATGAAAATGCAATTAGGTATATAGAAAGTGTTAGCCAAGCAGAATGCATTCTTGAAGTTAAGTGGTGTGGGGAATGAATATTGAATTATGAGTCTGATATACTAGGAAGAATATTTGGTATTCATTCCACTTATATTTATACAAGAAAGACTGCAACAGAATTATTTGAGCTTGGCTATGATAATGTGCTTACACGTGAGGTATTGGAACTTAGAGGAAAAGAAAGAATATCCAGTCATGGTACAATGGAACCACGAGCACTCTGGGGGCCTGGAGATCCCCAAGTGCACGGATTTGAATCCTGGCCACAGTCTGAGGGAAGTCTGGGCATCCACTCAATGTAACGATTCCCTGATGGGTGGGCTTTTAAATAGGAGGTCTCTACTAGGTAATGTCATTTAACCCATAAATTCCCATGAAAAGCCCACATTGTATAGCATAAAAATTGGAATGGGGTTGAATTGATGTTTTAGAGTGAGGAAGAAAGATGATTATTTGGAGGGGAGAAAAGTGGTATAATTTGAAGGGAGACCATGGGAAGACTGAACAAGACCAGAGATAATGTGTGGAAGAAGACATGACAAGAATATATATCAGCTGAGAAGTCAGCTCAGACCATAGATAAAGGCAGAGGCTCGAACCTGTACAGTGTTTACTCGGTATATACATATATACAATTTGATTTTTTAGTGACTACAGTCTTTAATTTTATTTCCATGTATATAACAAAGAGTATTTTGGATAAGTTATAAGTGAATATTTTTATATGCATACCCATCCATTGGGTTCATAGTTATCATAGACTGAATACTTTTGAAGGAACTGAAACATATTTGGATGTTATTTGTTTATTTTTCTTTCACACACTGACATGCATATAATATCAAAACAATGAAATAACATTGAAAGTTATGGTATTAGAGAGGTTTATTATTATTGTTTTTTTTTTTTTTTTTGTAAATGTTTTGGTGCATTCACTGTTGTGCAGAGTTGTCTACACAGGGCAGGCTGCTGTGTATCCAAAAAAATTAGCTGATTTAAAGGTAAGCACAACACTCTATGGGTTAAGCCATCTGTCTAATAAGTGAAAATAAGGATGTTATATGAAATGATGTTGATACTGATTAGAGACAATGGTGACTGTAAATCAGTGCCAATATAGAAAAATTATATGACAAGGAGGTTGTACAAAAATAGAGTAGACATTTTAGAAGTGAGAGGATGAAATAAGAAGAAAAGAGATTTGATGGAAGAAAGGTGAGAGTCATACTAAACTATGCAAAAATGAGGAGAAGGATACAGTAGTAAGGGGTCTTTGTCTGAATTACAAATCTAAAATGCTTTCCAACTGTCTTAAAACCTCAAGGGTATTTTGTAAAGCTTCAACACACACATTGTGACTATTTGCCAAGAGCTACACTATTAACTGATCCATGCCTTTAGACTCTAATGGTTGTGGTAGGGTGTCTCCAAATAGGGATTCAAAGCAGCGCACTCAGTTTATTGTAAAAATGATTTGCTCATACAGTTCAGTTTTCTGAATGAGCAAGGTGACATTCAGAGAGAGGCAAAAAATAAAGATGTAATAGAAATTGGGTAGGTTTTTGGTCTGGGGAAAATGAATAAACAGAATCCTATTGTTCAAACTAATGAATTCTAGATGTAAAGAATTTAAAGAGACTAAGCTAATCCTAATGATTTGGAATGAATTAGAGACAGCATTTATGGATAAAGAACATCCCATGAGCTTAAATGCACAGGGCACATTCTGCATGTACTGTAACCTACAACCTAATATGTGCTAGGTAATTAACACACACACACACACACACACACACACACATGTGTTAAACAAATGTAGTTTTGATAGTTTTTGATAGTTATTTGTAACATAGCATACTAGTAGAGTTGAACAGCTTGAAATACAACCCTTTAACTCCTTACATGTGATCAGTGAAGTGTCATTAAAAAATTATAATAATAACATAAACACACACACACACACACACACACACACACACACACACACACACACACACACACACTTTAAAATACAAAAACTTCCAACCTCATTGAAAATAAGTTCATAATATCATCTTGTATGATGTTCAATTCATAATTTGTCTTTTTTTCATCACAAGCAGTTTTATTTATTTTCCTTTTTATCATTTCTTATTTTTTTATTATTATTATTTTATTTTATTATTATTATTTTTTTTTTCAGGAATCTTCTTTTGGCATTTAAGTGTAGGTAAATCTCTGAATGCTCATGCCTGTTTTTTTATATCCTTTTTTTTAAATGTTCCACCAGTTTTGAGACTATTTAGAACTCAGGGAACACACGCCTTGGTCAGCATATATTGAATTTTCTGCATGAAGACGTTTCTCTCTTGCTTCTCCTGTGAAATGACACATGATGGAATTGTAACTAATGTGAGTGTTTTGCTTCCCCAGGTGCCACATTCTTTTGCATTGCACAGCTACACAACACCAACCATTTGCCACTACTGCAAGAAGCTATTAAAAGGTAGTGCAGCATTTACATAGTTGTATTTAGCTATCTAGTTGTAGTGTATAAGTTCTGATGATTCCTTCTGTGGCTCTGTCTCAGTATCTGTCTTAATGAAGTTTTCTTTGATGGATGTTAGTTAGCTCCTCATTGTTATTATTACATATACTTTGTTTACTCTCTAAATATGAATATGCTCTTTGTAGAACTGTACCTTGATGCTGCTTAATCATCTTTCCTTTTTTAAATATTCTTTTATCTATTCAAATATATACCATTTGTATGCTGCTACAGTGGCTGATGATTTTTATATAACTCTTCTAATTTGTTAAGTAGATTATTTCTCTCTCTCTCTCTCTCTCTCTCTCTCTCTCTCTCTCTCTCTCTCTCTCTCTCTCTCTCTCTCTCTCTCTCTCTCTCTCTCTCTCACACACACACACACACACACACACACACACACACACACACACACACACACACACAATCTTTTTTTTTATTTTTTTTTTTTACCCCCAGTATATGTATAAAATGTATTTGCATAACTTTCAAGAAGAGAAATTGAATAACCTTTCAATTCATATAAGTGCTTGAATTAATACTGTATGGTCTGTGGACTGCATATATTACTATATTTTCCATGACTTCTTAGATTTTAGCCCAAATTGATTGATTAATTGATTCCCTTTTCTTACTATAACAGGTCTTTTTAGACAAGGCGTGCAGTGTAAGGACTGCAAGTTCAATGCCCACAAAAAATGTTCAGAGAGGGTACCAAAGGACTGCACTGGGGAGGCTCCAAGGAAAGGTAATGTTGCTTGGTGTGCTATGTTGTACCTTGCCTTAGGCTGTAACATACATATATAGCATGATGAATCCACGTGGAAGATATCTAATAATTTTCCAGTTCTGCCTTACATTTAGTGAGTTAACAGTTCGGTGTTCATTATCATTCTTCGTTGGCTGCTAAGTTAGACAGTATCCAAGTATGTGATGTCAAGAAACTGGTCAAATGCTGCTAGAATGCCTGTATCTCTTTTCCTTCCCTCAGTCCAATGAACTGTGACTGCCAATTATGTTTTTGTATATTATGAACTTTAATAATCTGATTTTTTTATTTATTATTTTTTTATTTCTTCTCTTTCTGGGAATCATATATATATATATATATATATATATATATATATATATATATATATATATATATATATATATATATAATTTCCCTCTTTCATTGTTCTAAATTTTACAACTTAGATGTTTTTTACCAAGAGTTGCTTGAAATATTATGAAAGTGCTGTTGATTTTTTTTATTGGATTTGTCAGTCAGTATTTGATTGTTCACTGGTGACCACTACCTGCAGATGACGGTGACACAGGATCTGACGGTTCCCGGGATGAGGAGAGCGACAATGATGAGTCCGTCACTCCTCCAAACATAGACCAAGACAATAATGAAGATGATCGGCCAAGACCAGATAGGTAAACTTCTAAATATTTTAGTGCAGTTTAACAAAAAAGGAGTGATGCTATCAAAAACACTCATGCTTGGTTATTAATGAAATTGTGTATGAGAAGCTGTTTTGTTTGTTATCTTGGCTGACATTTTAGTTTGAATTTAATACTTATTTTTTAGTATTATGGATGCTCCTTTAGGAATAATTTCCAAAAGAAAAGTCAGGATGTTTATAGTGGCTGTATCTTACACACAATACTTTCTTCACAACAGTCCATCAACGAGTAACAACATTCCACTCATGAGAATTGTGCAATCTGTTAAGTATTCCAAGCGACCGTCCAAGGTGCTCAAGGAAGGTTGGATGGTCCACTTCACAAATAAGGATAGCATGGTGAGTTGTCACTGTGTGCCTGTTTTAGTGAAGTTTGTGGCATGAATATTTATGTATGTATGTGACGACATAAGAATACCAACTCTAGTAATGACATCAAACAACATTACAGCGCAAGAGACACTACTGGCGTCTGGACACAAAAACGATAACTCTCTACCAAAATGAAACCAGCACAAAATACTTCAAGGAAATACAGCTCTCAGAGGTGTTGAATATTGAAACTGCCAAGCAAGCCCATCCAGCAGGTAATACTGCCCATCCTCATCCTCAGATTTATAGACATGTACTGTATATCATGTACGTAATGGATGTATGCATTAGCACACTTTAGTGATAATTTATATGTGTTTGACAATTGGAATGAACAAAAAATACATGTATATCACCTAAACTCTCTTTGCTGAGGCAGACGCACCACGAGGAGTCATGCACTGCTTTGAGCTGCGCACTGCCAATGTGGACTACTTTGTTGGGGAAGAACCTGTTGCTGTGAAAGACAAATCTCCACCAATACTAAACCCTCCAGACTCTGGTGTGGGCATGGGTCTTGCCATGGTAAGTCCAGAATAGACATCTTCTCCACTGCTGAATTTGCGTTAAGCATTTGTTGTATTCTTCGACCACTGTTATGATATTGAAATTGAACATTGGAACATCATTCAGGAAATAATAACCTTTTGAAGTATGGAATCACTTGGACAATGAGAAACAAATTAGAATCTACCATACTAAAATATGAGAGCAAAAAATTGATAATGTCTGAAAACATATTTTGGTGTTTGACCAGCTTTATTCTAGCATTGAATGACACCTTTACCTTTAAAGTGATTTTACTGTATAGGCATTTACAGCCCTTACCAGGTGAGGAAGTAGGAGTTTAACCTTACAATACAATGTAATGTAGTGTTGTGTTTACTTTGCCCTATGCTGTGAGTGTACTGTGTATAGTGAGTACAGTATTGTCACTTGGATAGCTTGTATTTTTAGCAGGTTATAAGTGAGTTACTATGTCTAGTAATATTGTATGATATCTAGAGTATGGATTAGTACAAGGCATGATATGAAACAACTAATTGATTTTGATGATGTTTTGCTGTGCAGGTGTGGGAGAATGAAATCCGCAAGGCTCTGATGCCAGTAACACCACAAGCCAGTGCCACTCCCACCCACCCACAGCAAGTTGGCATGGACAAGGAGGAGGCCACATGTAATGACATCTCTCAGATATATCAGATATTCCCTGATGAGGTTTTAGGATCTGGCCAGTTTGGCATTGTATATGGTGGTAAGTATAAGAGGCGAGAATGGAGAAATTATCAGTCACTGAAATGTAATTTTAAGATGTTCAGGCAGCGTTATTATGTCATTTCCTGAGATGGGATGGCTATTCTTACAAAGGTACTGAGAAGTCATATGGTCAAGAATTTGTATTGCTGTATTGAGAGTGACTATGTAAAGCCGTTTGTTCTTAAAAATATCAATAATCACATGACTGATACCAAAGATGCATGTTATTTATAGTTTATTATAGTATAATTTGGCATGATATTGGCTTTTTTCTTTTTTCTTCAATTTTTCACCTGTTACTCATTTGAATTTAAAAATAATTTTTAAAATATATTTTGTTGTCTTGCCAAGTTACTTAAAATTCCAAATTGTACATATACAGTATTAATATGAGTTTCGCTGTATGTATTTGAAAGATTTTTTACATAGAAAAAAAACAAAACTCATTTCTTCAATGAATTGCCTTATAGGAGTCCATCGCAAGTCCTCACGTCAGGTGGCTATCAAGGTCATAGATAAGTTAAGGTTCCCCACCAAGCAAGAGGCTGCCTTGAAGAATGAAGTAGCTATTCTGCAGAATTTAAGTAATCCAGTAAGTGACCCTGAAATAACATGAGACTCATTAACCAATTTGAAATGACAAACACAACACAATATTTGGTAGTTTGTAACTTGAAGTAAAATACGGTACCTATCTATGTATATTGGCTTATATTTATATGGTTTTCATTTCTTCCCTCTAGGGTGTTGTCAACTTGGAGAGAATGTTTGAAACAAAGGAAAGGATTTTTGTGGTAATGGAAAAACTAAAGGGAGACATGTTGGAAATGATCTTATCTTCTGAACGGGGAAAGCTGTCTGAACGCATTACAAAGTTCCTCATATACCAGGTAAGTCATTCATTTCTAAAAGTAAACTACAGTATTGCTGTGGTATAAATATTACTAGGATTCAATTTCTTTATGAACAATAGCAAAAACCACATTTCTTTAACTCTACAGAGCCTCTTGACTTATGGTTGCTTTCTTCTGAAAGCATACTGATTCAGTTGAGAAACTTGAAAATTTGGGCATTGAAATGAACGAAACAATGCTTATTTATTCCAGCTATGTTGCTTAGACTGTGTGAGTCATTCCACGATGAAGCAGTATAGTGCCATACCATCTAAAACTGTGTTTGTGTGTGTGTGTGTGTGTGTGTGTGTGTGTGTGTGTCTGTTTGCGTTTACTTATGCATCCATGCATGTACATACATAGTTTGTGTACACAATTACAAAAGATGAGAGAGGCTGTATATGATCTCATTAGAATAGTTATTTAATGTGTAGGATAATAAAAAAAATGTCTTGTCTGTTACAGATTCTGACTGCTTTAAAGCATCTGCACAGCAAGAATATTGTGCACTGTGACCTCAAACCTGAAAATGTGTTGCTCTCCACTGCAAGTGATTTTCCCCAAGTGAAGCTGTGTGACTTTGGGTTTGCAAGGATTATTGGAGAGAAGTCCTTCAGGAGGTCTGTGGTTGGCACACCAGCATATCTGGGTAAGTAAGCCTTAGGAACAAAGTAAACATTAAAACATTGAATAAAGATGGAAAGGAAAGCCTGTCAGAAAATATCAAAATAATATAGGTTATCCTTACAAAGAATCATGTATTTTTTTGTACTTTAAGCTTTAGAAGCTGATAATTTTTTTTTTTTTTTTTTTTTTTTTTTTTTTAAGAAAAATATGCTGATTTCCATGAAAATTTACTAACCTAATGAACTGAAAATGTTAATTAGTACAATATAATCTGGTATGTTATAGTTTTCCTCTGTTATGTTACCATAGTAATAGTGAGTTTTAGATATGCATTGATACAGCAAATTATATTAAGTCTTACCTGAGCTTGGTGTTAGTGCATTCATCCTCTTCTGGCAATTCTCCATGAAGTGGCTTATGTGTGTTTTCTATTATGTATGTTATTTCATTTGTGTATGCAGAGAGAGAGAGAGAGAGAATATGCATAATATATTTCATCATAGTTAAATTCTCTTTATTTGAATTATGTAAAGTAATGAATATATTTATAGATTGTGAATTTCATAGCTAGGATTAGAGTGAGAATTAATATGTAAGGAGAAATAATGTTGGCCGGCAGCTCCTGAAGTGCTGCGTAACAAGGGCTACAACCGCTCACTGGACATGTGGTCGGTTGGCGTTATTACGTACGTCTCTCTGTCTGGAACGTTCCCCTTTAATGAGGATGAAGACATCAATGATCAGATTCAGAATGCTGCTTTCATGTATCCTCCAAACCCATGGAAGGAAATTACCCAAGACGGTTGGTTTTTCTTATTTTCTTTAAAACTTCTTTTCTCCACTATACAATTAGGTGTTATGTGATGCATTACCAGTTTAGGGCCCTTTGAACTCTTTCTTTTCTTTCACCCCATTACCCCCATTACTTATATCAGATTCATGTCCATTATAAATAATTTTGTGCTTAAGTTTCAAAGAACACAAATTTTTTGCATTTTACTGCAATATATATCTTAAATACACATATGAAAACTAATTTGGGGAACTCCTCAACATTTTCAGCCATTGATCTGATCACTAACTTGTTACAAGTGAAGCAAAGGAAACGTCTCACTGTGGACAAGTCTTTGGCTCACATTTGGCTTCAGGACTACCAGTGCTGGTGCGACCTCAGGGAGCTGGAGAAGAAAGTTGGTGTGCGTTACATAACTCACGAATCTGATGATGCGCGCTGGGCAGCTTACCGTAAACATGGTTCTTCTCCTCTACGCTCACCCACTGAAGAGGATGATGACACTTAACCTGCATAATATTGCTGTTTGGCTCCTCAATACCTTTTATCAAATAATTTAAATAAGCATATTCTTAAGATAATGCTTAATTCCAGTGACTGATTGCTGTGGGAGATTGTAATGAAGTGGCAGGAAGTGGGTTGTTCTAGGTTTAAGTAACTACTAATAATTACCAATGTATTGTACAAGAGAGCATGGACCATTAGAAGATGTTGATCAAGAAAAGTGATCCTTGTATTATTTCATTCGCACCCAAAACTGCAGTTTCCTCGTGTCAGTTTTATGTAACACAGGATACCTTAGGGAGTTAGGAGGATCACTTTTGCGCAAGAGCCTGGAAGAGATTAAACTTTGAGGTGCACAGATACAGAAACTGCACTGTACATACCTAGGGATAGCTGGTACAGATTAGGATTTAGTGTTTCTTCAATTCTGTGCTCTCTTGGTCCTGTTATTTTAGACCTGAATTAAATTGAGAAGTATTAAGTAGCTTTATTAACTTCTTCAGGATGTAGGTGTCTTTTAAGGCAAAAATTTATTTTGTAATTCTTCTTTGAGCTCCAAAAGTATTTTATTTCTTTACTCAGTCACCACTATGTGAGCTCCTTTGATATATTTGTTAATACTTGTACTATCTCAAAAGGTTGTGTTTGTGCACTTAGTTCCTTCCCTCCTGCTTGGAATTTGGTTTTATTTTCCACCACCATAAATATTACCTAAAAGTTTATAGCTTATTATAACTGATGATTTAGTCTTAATCAGAGATGATAAAGGTATGGAATTTATGAACAGAGCACAGTGATAGAATTGTGGGCAGCAAGGACTGCATGAAAGTGAAAAATATCTTTACAGATAATCCCTTCAAAGAAATTTTCCCAGAATAAGGCATGAGAGATGTAGACCTGCAGCCAGATGGGGTTGACTTGTAATAGCCAGATTCCTTAATTGAGTTTGTTGTGTATCACCAACACTGAAGTTCCTAGTTGACTTTTCACTGTAACTAGGGAAACTGAAGAATGTTTATTGTTATCTAAATGCTCAAGAAAGATGGATTTTCAGTGAGAAAGTGATTTTTGCATTCAGAGTACTAGAAACCTAAGTTAATGACTGTTAAAATGTGTCAAAAAGATAATGTTTGATTCTCTTGCAGGAAAATGAATTTACATTATTGAAATATTCTGATTAATAGTAACTTCTGTGTCAATTTAACCACTACCATTGTAGTGCATAAATATATAGGGTTTGGGAATGACACTTTTGAGTGTTGTAATTTATGATTCATTTAGAACCATCACTTGTTAAAGTCTACTCTCTCTCTCTCTCTCTCTCTCTCTCTCTCTCTCTCTCTCTCTCTCTCTCTCTCTCTCTCTCTCTCTCTCTCTCTCTCTCTCTCTCTCTCTCTCTCTCTTACACACACACACACACACACACTTACATTCTTTGAACATGTTTGGTGTCATAAAAATTTTAAATATGTTAGTGTCATAAAAAGAAGAAATACAACCAAATTCCAATATAGCAAGATAGGTAAATTACTTAGAGAATTATCAGTTTTGAAAGATTCAGTGAGATTCTGCTTTAAAGTTTGGTATTTGTAACCTGGAGATTCTATATTACATTGACACCAATAGCTATCTGTGGTTTACTGTTGCTGCTTCACATTGCTCAAGAGTCCAGTACAGTATATGAGTGGCAGTGCTGCCGCAGTATTTTGTCGTCCACTGTACCACACTGCTTCAACTTAATCTGTGTTGTTTATGATTAAATTTATGTTACTTTGTGCTTCCACAATACCATCTCTTGAACCACTGTATGTTTTTTTCTAAAACAAATTCACCTTCTGGCCTAAGAATCCTTTTAATCCACTCTATGCATATAACCAGACACTAGGATGCTTTGGTCTATCACCTGACAAGTTACAAGTTTCCCATCATTTCTCTGACTTGTTAATTTCTCAGGCTATCAAACCATCACTTTCTTGTAATTATTTATATGAGCATAATTTCCAATATATCAACCCTGTTCTTCATAGGTTTTCTTATAAATTTATTGGTATATTTTAGAATCTACCCTGCTATTTGTTTTTCATAAAATTAACAAGGGAATAGTTTAAGTTAAGCAGTCAGTATTGGCCTGTAACTTAGTGCCTTATATGGAGGTATTACAACAAGAGCAGGCATAAGAGCAGACTTGAAACCAATGCACTACACTCCCACCCTAATTTTTTAAAACTCAATTGACCATACTAACTTATAATGAAATTGTTCTTCTAATTTCTCCTCCACTACAGTAGCTGTATTTTGTATATATAGCTACACATGGAGCAATGAATGCTGTCTAAACTTGCTGTGTCTGTGCTGTCTTGCCAATTAGGAAGGATGATTCTTGTTCAATAATAGTATTCTAAAACATTTTCTTCCTATAAAAGAAAATTATTTGTATTGTAAAACTTTAAATACACCATATGATCAAGTTCTGCACATTTTTTATCAATATATTTTTTTTATTTTTCTTACATAAGTTGCAATAAAATTTTCATCAAAGTAATATAATTAAACACTAGAAATGTCATTTCCTCACACAAAATCATTTTCAAATTGCTAATTACAAAGCAGTATTAATTGCTGTGTAAATTGGAGACAAGCATAGTTAATGTAGGTCTAGATTGTACTAGAAATGGTTTTGTATGTATTTTTAATGGTGATGAACCAAAATAGTATTTGTTTCGACAGTATTCTATAACACTTCATACAATGATGAGGGTTTTTTTTTTTTTTTTCAGAAGTAGATAAATGTCAATCACAGTCTTAGATGAAAAATAATATTGAAAATTTGACGTGAATATGGGAAGCAATTATAGCATACATTAATACTGCTGACAGAGGAAGTTATAAAATAAAAAGCACTGATTACTACTTATTAGAATCTTCTTGGTTTGTGCAGTAATTCATTTAGTACAGTGTATTTTAGGAGTGATTTGTATCTTGCATTAAAAATACTCTGTCTTTAACTCTTTATTGAAAGGAATTCTTAAAAGATGTAAAGGTTGTGCCACTTCATGGACTACTGATTCATGATTCACTTGCACATGTTCAAAGCTATTTTTTCATATATATATATATATATATATATATATATATATATATATATATATATATATATATATATATATATATATATAGTGTGTATGCAACATTGAAACTTTATTTGATCACATAAGAATATTGCAGGAAAGATGAACAGCAACGGACAAAAGTGAAAACTTCTTATCTGCAGTTATACATTTTCCACCTTTGTATATTGAATAAGCCAGTTAGGCAAAACATTTATTGAGAGATAGGGTGTAAGAATTAATGTAGAGTTGAGTGAAAGATTACATATGTTGGTGTCTAGTATGTCGATGCTGTGAATATTTTGCTTAATAAATAATGTAGGTCATTATTACATATTACAGTTCTTATTGGTATCTTTTAAATCTTTTATCTATGATAAGTTCAGTATTTCCTAATGATGTATTTTCCATTTAAGGAATAAGGAATTGTCCTTTGCTTAGACATGATATCTTGTGAGTGAAAATGCAAGAAAAGTTTAAAATGTGTGATATATATTTGTAGGTGTATAGCAATAAATTTTTGATGTATGATAATGAAGTAATACCAAAAGACCAGCATTCAAATTTATTAAACTACATAAAGAAGAAGAAAGAAACAAATGCTCTATTCTAATCTTGTGGTTTATTACAAGTACCTGATGCAGATCAGTCTGTGCTCCAGATATTTCTACCTTCTGTCCTGGCAGGGGAGAAAAAAGGACATTTTTTAGGGATTATTTGTAAAAGCTTGAAGTGCATTCTTGAAATTGTCAGTGCAGTATGTTTTAAACATATTTTTCATTATTTTTTTTTAACTGGTGTTGACAGACTGACAGAAATCAACTGAAGTGAAATTGATTTGTAAAAATCAAATTAACTTGGACACCAGTCTCCCTCCTTTAATGTGACCGAGAGTAAGCATAATCTTTGTCTTATGAGGACTTGCACCACCAACATGTTGTATTTCCCAAATGCAGCTTTTTAATGCCAATAAGAACATTTTTGAATGGTGTGATGTTTGTTTACTGTGAATATCAGATTTTCTTCCATTATAATCATGTCTGATATTTGCTCCTTTTGGGGAGCTTTCTGAAGGGGATTTTAAAAAAATAAACAAAAAGGAAACAAGAAAACTCTGTAGTTTATATTATTGGTTAACAGTCCAATCAATCCCTACCAATCCTTAACCCTTTCCTCACTTTATGAACACACTGTCACTTTTGTCACATGAAGTCATAAGAGTTAAGGAATGAGTTATCCTTATTCATTCAATCAGAAATGTTATTAATCACTCTTGGGCTATTTTTGTCTGGAGTCATGATACGTCACCAAAATGAGGGATAAGGTTAAGTTGATCAAGTTAATTTGATGGCGTTATTGTATATCATGTTAGTGACAGTATTAAGTGTAGTCAAATGAACAACTTGGTAGATTGGTCGTTAAATAAAACTCTAAATCTGTGGCTCAACTCAGGACAGTGTTGTTGAGGATAGTGGACCAGCACCAGCCCCAAGATTTTTCAGATTCCAGTTGTCTTGTGCATTATTACCATGATTGTACCTATGGTTGAATAATTATGCATGTCCCCCTGATATTAATATAATTTCTTGATGCATAACCTTACTCATCAGTTTACCTAAAATTAGTTGAATAGGCATGAATTGTATGGCAATACTTCGCCAGTGATAATCTACAAAATAGAGCAACATTGGCCTACTTTAATGTCTACTTGGTTGTTGTTATTATTACTGTTTCCACAAATTATATTTTATCTCTTATCTATAATGATTATCATCTCTGGGCTTCCGATGACTGATGTTGGTGTGTAGCAGGTAGTATTAGTGACAGAGGTCATCCAAAGGTTACTTCCACAACAGTTAGTGAGGTTTGATTATGAAAGCCGTCACAAGCTGTCAATTTTATATGGGAATGTATATTTGTTTTTTGTTTTTTTGTTTTTATTTTTGTTTTTTAACAAAAAACTTTCCCACACATCTAGTGGGGATGCAAGTGTGCAGCCAGACAAGTGTCCTGGCATATCCACAAAATTTGTTATTCATTTAGTATTTTTACTACTTTATTATCATTTTTATTTTCATTATCTTTGTTACTTTTTTGGTTTCTTATTATCATTACTTTTTTATTTCTTATTTTCATTATTCTTATTCATCATCATCATCATTATTATTATTATTATTATTATTATTATTATTATTATTATTATTATTATCATTATTATTATACCTGTTACTACTATTATTGTTGTTGTTAATTATTATTTTTTAGCTTCATATACACTGTCCCTGCAGCTACATTCAATGACCTTAAATTAATTGTGAGTGGCACTGCAAAAATACCTAAAATGTAATTTTCACTCTAGTTTAAGTTTTATAACCCAATACATTGAAAGTGAATTTTTTATCTTCTAAATCATTGCACAGTTTTATTGTAGCAATTAACTGCCATTTTAAGAAATCTCAATTTTGAATTATATGACAAATAGTAGGACTGATAGTAGCTAACCATCATGATGTACATGAGTGTGCTGGGTGAGGTGGTAGTGTGCAGAGTATGCTATACACTCTTTCTGCCATCTACACCCAGGCACACTGAAAGCCTGTACATTCCACAAATACTGCATATACATTTGCACATGTCACACTCTTTGTAATTACTTATTTCGCCAAACACACTGTGATGAAGTTCATCAGCACTGTTTGGTGGCACAGTCTCGGCTTGGATTTAAGTTAGTAAGTCATGCATTTCTGTAACTCGACTTCTGAGTTAAGCTTTTTTCTTGCTTACCTGTTGTAGACATTCCTTGATGCCTTCATAAGAGTTGGTTCATGTACTTAGAGTGTATTTTCTTTACACGCCAGATTTCAAGCTTTGGAAAACTTCCATATCGAATTGGGTTGCTTAATAAAGTGGTTTTATATGAAAACTGTTTTATTATTATGGACATCGTGAAGGATGTTTGAGAATGTAAGATTTGGCACAAAATGCATGTCAGTTATTCATTAAATACTGATGATTTAGAACACTGGGGAATTGATTCAAATGGATACTCAGAGATATGCTTATGGTTGAACACCTTATGGGACATTTTTGGTGAAGGTTTCCTTACTTTTACAAGCCTGAAAGTTAATGTCAGGCCTGTAAAGGTTTCACTTATGCTTTCCTCCTGGAACTTAACTTGTAATCTAAGGAATGACCAGCACCTGTTTTAATTTTCCCTTCCATATTGACAAGGAAAGAAGTTATACTGTACATGGGCTTTCAAAATGTGATTAATTACGCCCCACAGCGTATTCCCCCTATGATTGATCGATTGACTGATAATCATAGCAATAAACAAGCAATTTTTTCCTACACATAAGAACGTTAAGTGTCATAAATGATCACTAAGTACTAAGTAAAAATATAACAAAATTTATACAAAAAGTCAGTCCTAAGAACAACCATCCATCCATCCATTCATCCATACCTATCCTTTCTTCTATTCATCCATTCACTATATAAACACAAGAAAATGAGGGAAGCTGAAAGAGGCCGCCAGGTTTACATGTGGCAGTCCCTGTCTACGTAGCCACTCATCCAGTCATTGACTGATCCATCTATTCATCCATCAATCCATCCAATTATACACCCAAATATGTTTACCATCTATCCATCTTTTCACTCATCCTCTCAAATAGGTACTCATTCATTCATCCAGCCAGCCAGCCATATATCCAGTCATCCGTCCATCCATCTATCCATCCAGACCAAACTACATAGACAATGAAAAATAAGTGAATAAAAAAAAAAAAAAAAAAAAAAGTGGCGCTAAAAGGCAAGTAAGCAACTCACAGTGCTTCGATCTTCCACGCTCATAAACAGTAGTCGCCGCCACGTCTTGAAGGCAGGATTAAAAGAATATATTCTCTTAATCCTGTCGAAGGTGAGCAGAAACGCCGCCTCTTAAGTGTTTATATTTTCGAGTGTTAGCGACGTGTGATATGCGATGGACTGGTGAGACGAAGGAATATAAGATGGGGCTGGTGCTGGTCCACTATCCTCCGTTGAGCCACAGATTTAGAGTTTTATTTAACGACCAATCTACCAAGTTGTTCATTCGTCTACACTTAATACTGTCACTAACATGATATACAATAACGCCATCAAATTAACTTGATCAACTTAACCTTATCCCTCATTTTGGTGACGTATCATGACTCCAGACAAAAATAGCCCAAGAGTGATTAATAACATTTCTGATTGAATGAATAAGGATAACTCATTCCTTAACTCATATGACTTCATGTGACAAAAGTGACAGTGTGTTCATAAAGTGAGGAAAGGGTTAAGGATTGGTAGGGATTGATTGGACTGTTAACCAATAATATAAACTACAGAGTTTTCTTGTTTCCTTTTTGTTTATTTTTTAAAATCCCCTTCAGAAAGCTCCCCCAAAAGAGCAAATATCAGACATGATTATAATGGAAGAAAATCTGATATTCACAGTAAACAAACATCATACCGTTAAAAAATGTTCTTATTGGCATTAAAAAGCTGCATTTGGGAAATACAACATGTTGGTGGTGCAAGTCCTCATAAAAAAAAATATAAAAAAAGGGCTATTTGTGAACCTCAGCCACCAGATGGCTCTATAAGTTAAGCGATAACCGAGCCAAAAATGACTTCATCCTTACCGTGATTTACCTACGGTTATAAAAGCAGTTACGTATCAAAGTAACTTCATGCACAAGTTGGGTGATGTAAAAGCTTCGCAAGAAAAATATAGTATAAGAGAAAACATTTCTCTCCTTAATGTATTTTCCTGAGATGTGAAGCCAAAGTTGACAAACTGGCACTCTCATCTCACCTTTTTTGGCGCTTATAAACAATAAAAATGCAAGATCAGCACTTCTAGGCCTCTCTAGATATTTGATTCGCATTAGAGTATGGAAAATAAATATAAGTTTTAAGTGTCAACTTCTCTTTTGGCGGATATTTAATGTTAATAATATTGAATAGTTCAGCAGCGGATATCGAGCTCAGAGACCGTCAGTCATCTTAGATCAGATATGACTCATATTTGTTTTGATTTCATCTGAGGAGGACCTCACGGTGCTGTCTGCTGTCATTCCCACAGATCATGCTTCAGTATCCCGGCTTCCATACACCCCGTGTGGTCCTGCGTTCCCAGCGCCCTCTCGCGTCCTCCCGCCCTCCAGCTTGGAACATGTCACTTGTAAACACACCTTGCTGCTGGTCTTGCATTAGGGACAGTCTCCTGAATCTTTAGTGGCAAGATTTGCCTCACTTTGATATTCGTCAAAATAGAGACTGATACATTCTAAACGAGTACTTTTCTAGCTGAATAGTGCACACCGATTATGCTAAACGGGTGAACAACACAATATTAGTTTAATCTTATTCATAATCGTAAGAACAATGTGAAACGGAATTGCCAGATGTTAAACATTCTGGTCCTGGTTTCAAGATACATCACGGTAAACTATTTCCAGTGTAATGCTATTATATTACTTCACTTGTACTTCACTTGTACATAATGATACGATGCCACACAGCTGCTTGGTTAAGTACAGAAAAATCACGATAGTTAATATCTTGCTTGGCTCACTTAACCGGCCAGTGAAATCTGGTGGCCGCCGATTTCATAAATACCCCATTATGCTTGTACTCTCGGTCGCATTAAAGGAGGGTGAGAGAGAGAGAGAGAGAGAGAGAGAGAGAGAGAGAGAGAGAGAGAGAGAGAGAGAGAGTTATTCTGTATGTGCTACCTGTGAGTCTAGTTGTCGGTCAGCAACAGCAGTCTTGCTATTTCGTTCCATATTCGTTGCGTTCTCTCGCAGGAACACACACACCCACACCTGATGACACCAATAATATGATCTATGTGGTAAATGAGGATAATAATGAGGCTCATTGTTAAGAAGTTTGGTGATGGATGTTGTGCTTATAATCAATGTTAGCAGAAAAAAGTACCTATCTGATAAAAATGCTATATATATTATGTACACTGCAATAACTACTGTTGGCACTATTATAGCAAGTAGTGGTAACAAAGGCTGCGTTGATTATGATAATAATACGTGGTGATGGTAATTTTACAGTAAGAACACAAGAACATAAGAGGGTGGAGACTGCAGAAGGCCAGTATGACCTATACGAGGCAGCCCCTTTAATCAATAGTATTTATCCAACCCACTATCATCTCTATCCATACTCTCATCTAACCGTTTATTAAAGCTACATATTGACTCTGCTCACACACACAGATTTTAGATAGATTTAGTTTAATGACCACAGCTCGTAATACAATATTTTTAGAAAATATACTATATTGTAGTCCACCAATTTTCTAGTCATCTTTGTAGCGTGTTTATACATAAGCAGACCATAAAAAAAAATGCACAATATGACTAAATTTACATATTAAACGAATTAAAAAATCATATATACAACCAATACTTAAAAGTCACTTAAAGAAAAAACTACCAAACATCAAAATAAGACGCTAAAACAGAAGAACATTATTAAAATTAAATAAAACAACATAGCTAAAAGTAATCAAACTCGTAAAACTCGAAAAAACTTATAAAACCCAACAAATAATTGACTATACAATACTTTTAAAACAGAAACAATAATAAAGAAAAATCACGCATCATACGCCATAAAGATATCGTGTAAAATTACACAGGTTACATTATTAGTAAATCTATCCGAAATGACGTCTTCAGTGGTATCAAAACTATGCCGTATTATTCTGAGCGCGTGCTAAAAGGTACGACTTGAGAGAACTACCCCCAGCTGTTGAATAGAAGGAAAAAAATTACTGAGAACGAAGAGAAAGAAAAACGTTTATGAAAAGAAAAGAAGAGCACAGCACGGTGAAAGGGAAGAAAAGTTACTGAGAACGAGGACAAGAAACTAGAGTAGAAGGAGGATACATTATTTGGAAAGATACAAACCGAGAGATGGATGAGGAAGGGGTTCGAGACAACGCACAAATGAGAAAGGGATAGGTACAGTGTATAGAATGGTAGATTATTAAGGCATGAGAGAGAGAGAGAGAGAGAGAGAGAGAGAGAGAGAGAGAGAGAGAGAGAGAGAGAGAGAGAGAGAGAGAGAGAGAGAGAGAGAGAGAGAGAGAGAGAACCCCACCACGAATCGAGTTAACATTCTATTTTGTCTGTTTCTTTGGCTGATGTTGTCATTAGTGATTTGGTCCTGCTTTTCTAATGTACAGGGAAAGAATGACAGTGGAAGTGCTACTGAAGGAAAAGCAAAGACAAGCAATAATGTCAGGACGAAATTGACTAGCTTGATGCTGAAAGCATTTGGAAGCGTTTTGCTTTCTCAAAGCGACTATTTTCCAAGGCCACAGAAATTATTAGTGGGGTTTTCAAGAGTATTCGTCTAATTAATAATGTAGAAATTTTGTCAGTCTACCGCAAAAACACTTTAAAAACTTCAGTAAATTTAAATGAAGCTTCGAAACGGTGGAGGTGAAGCAAATACGTGTTTGAGAATACGGGCCTGTGTGTCGTGTCGCTTTGTGTTACTTTTCTCAGGTTTCATTCATATTTTCGGCCTTATTGTGTCAGATGGAGCTTCGTGCTGCGTGATTCGCCCTGATCAATGGTGATGCTGAATGAAAGTTAAGAGAAAGAGATGACATATGGCAAAGTTAAGGAAGGGTCTATCTGATGCCGTTCCCTAATCCCATGTTGTCATTCAGGTAGAGGAGTAGCCTAGCGTGGTGGGTGCTTATCGGTATGGTCAGGTCACTCGGTCAGAGAGGCCACTCCTCGGTCATTCCCTTAATATATAAACGCGCCGTGACTTTTACCATTAAGGTGGTGTGGAAAAAAAAGTCGAAACATGAACAAATAAAATAAAATAAATCCTGACACAAAATCACAATTCTCAGATATATATATATATATATATATATATATATATATATATATATATATATATATATATATATATATATATATATATATATATATATATATATAATTGCAAGATGAATACAGAGGGTGGGAGGTTAGAAATACGAGAAATCTTGTTCATATTCTGCTGCTTGAGTGGTGTACCAGTGCTTCATTAACCGCTGGAGGTGTGTATGGATGTACGTGCGTTTTTCTTCAGTCCCCGTGGTGTTATTTGTGGGTTTGTGAAAGTATGTTGCGAGAAAAGAAATAGAAGACACAAAGATTACAACTCTCGTGTCTCATCTTGCTATGCCAAAGAAAACTGGAGGAATAGAAAATCTGTAGATACATTCATAACCGGAAGATTTATCAACATAACGTAACACAACACTAAGCTACCTAAACCTAACCAAATCTGATATAACCCACCATAAACCTAACACAACCTTATGAAGAAGAATATAAAGCCTAACAATTCAAAACAAGGCGGAGAATAGAGAAGGCGATAACAAATGGTGTGAGGTATGCTTCGTGGAAGATGCGCGGTGACAAACTTGGCGTGGGTTGAGCAGCGGGGCAGGGAAGAACCAGCAGACGAGAGGATGAACAGAGAGACGAGACACTAAGCAGGTAACTTCTTGATTTCTTCCTTGATTTCACCATTATAGTCTTCCCTTTTGACCTGAGCTGACCTGGCAGGGCGTAGGGAGTTTAGTGCATACGTAAGAGTATTAGGGTAGGATTATTGTAGGTGTTGTGATGTTTATACGTGTTAGTAAAGTGTTTGTGATGGCGGGGAAAGGGAAGAAGACGGGTGGTGATTACAGATGTAGTTAAGTAAGTGTATGTTGTTGTAATATAGTGTTAAGTGTATCTTGAGCGGTGTATGTCGTTTATGAATGTGGTACGACACGGGCTGTGAGGTGTTTGCGATGGCAGTGTCGCCTCAAAAAAGTGCCACCTGGGGAGGACCGCCGCCACCGCCCCCTCAGCTACACCACTACGGGCAGTGATTAGACTCGTAGTTACGTCATTATATCCACACAGGTGTTGTTCCTGTGGTTACTGTTAGGGTGGTGGTGCAGTATGTTCTGTGTTCTCTTGTTATCGTTTCCCGAGAGAGAAAGATGTAACTACGGTGAGTAATAAGCATTGTAATCACCCTATAACCGCTCAGTTGGTAACATCTTCGAGAACACGTAACTACTATGCCATTTCTGTACTGATATTGTATTTGAATGTCTATGATATGATGTTATGCAGAATTTATTAATGATATCTTGTTTGGCAGAGCGTGTGGGGCGTGAGTGCGTGTTGGTGCAGGCGGAAACATGCGCGAGTCCCTCCCACCCTTGCCGCCCCTCCGTCAGGCCTCCAGACGGCGTCCCCTGCGTGTGGTGAATGTTCTGTGGTTTCTTAAGTATTTGTTTTGAACGTTATGTACTTTATGAGTGAGGTGGGGAAAATGATGGTGGAAATGAGGGCGATAATGACGTAGCGTTTGGGATTGGCACTCCAAGGGGTCTTCTTTCCTCAAATTTTAATTACCCTTGTCAGTTTTTCTCTTATATAAAAAAATGTGATTTTCCTCCTCCTTCTCCTCCTCTTCCTCTTCCTTTTCTTCTTGTTTTTGTTGTTGTTGTTGAGAGAGAGAGAGAGAGAGAGAGAGAGAGAGAGAGAGAGAGAGAGAGAGAGAGAGAGAGATGGGAGCGGCCGCCGCTGGACCTTTCCACCAATGTGATAAGATGATAATTGGTCCTGTGGAGACCACAGGCAACGCAGCTCACGGGACAACCGTACCTTGAATTAGTTGCCTCTTTTATTACTGGACACTTTTTTTTCAGAATCACTTACGGGTTTTTCAGACAAGCGCTCGTACTGCAGTGTGTGACATTAACAAGTAGAATTTTATTTTGCATATTGGCTTAGTGTTCTTAGCATGAGAAAGGGAAACCTATAACTGTGAAAGGCTTCCGTAAAATAACGTAGCATGGATGTAATGGTTAACACAAATCCACACCAAAATTTTATAAAAGTGAAGCGAAGAAAAAGCATATATTTGCGTGGAGGGTTGTCAGTGGCGACCTGTCTCATGTCCCTCCAGTACAAACTCATATAGCTTTGTTCATTTTCGTCCTCCCTTCCTCGCCAGCAGCTCGCTCATAAAACTACATTTTTCAGCAACATTTTTACTTTTTTTTTTTTTTTTTTTTTTTTTTTTTTTTACATATCCGAGCCTCACACCCTTCCCCTCATTCCTGCACGCCCGGCCTTCCCTCTCGCTGACTAAAAGGTTTCAGCTTAGTGATAATGCTGACGTGCTGACTGATATCGTGCCGCCTTCCCGACTCCACGGTGTTGCGGTTGTTGTTGTTGTTGTTGTTGTGGTGGTGGTGGTGGTGGTGGTGGTGGTGGTCTTGATAGTCTTTTGGCTCTTATTCACAATCAACCCATGGATTTACTCTTGCTATTAATGTATAAATATCTTGTTAGCCTCTCTCTAAAATCTTAAAAAAAGGACGCCTTAAAGATACTTCAGCTTGAGCCTTTTGGAGATGCATCGCTGAAGTGGTTCAAAATACAGTTCTATTTAGGATCATCTCTTGAATACGGACAAGTAATCTGTAATTATGGAATCATTATCATATTTTTTCTCTGTCAGGCAAGAGTTCTACTTTATAGCACTCGAGGATGCATAAATTTGAATAATGGTAGAAAAAATGTATCGTTCCTTAAAACGTAAAGAGTATGTAATGGAATTAAGAGGAAAGTAATTGTATGCTTAACAGGATTACGTAGAGGGGAAGGAACGTGGCTGAGCGAGGCACTTGTGTTATATATATATATATATATATATATATATATATATATATATATATATATATATATATATAGATATATATATATATAGATATATATATATATATATATATATATATATATATATATATATATATATATATATATATATATATATATATATATATATATATATAATC
>CM035197.1:20739820-20754685 GCA_020233015.1 Callinectes sapidus | reverse complement strand
CTCTCTCTCTCTCTCTCTCTCTCTCTCTCTCTCTCTCTCTCTCTCTCTCTCTCTCTCTCTCTCTCTCTCTCTCTCTCTCTCTCTCTCTTTCCCTGCTTCCTGATCCTGACAAACAAGTTAATAGACACGACAGAATGATCAAAAAAAGTCTTCTCTCTAGCAAAAACACTTCGAAAACACTTCCATCCTACCACCTGCAATATTTCGTCCCTTCCTTGGCCGCTCCCTTGTTTTTCTCGACACCGTTCCTCTGCGGAGTAGAAGGCAGTAGGTAAAAGTAAAGAAGGAAAGGAAACAAAGAGATACATATATAGGATTTACTGAGGGAAGACATAGTGGATAAATATTTTGAAGGAAAGGAAAGGGTGTGGATGATAGGACAGGATAGGAGTGAGGGAGGCGTTGTTGTAATGGAAGAAAGTTTTGAAATAAAGGAAAGGAAGTGTTCAAGGTATTTAACTGAGATACGAAGATTTATTCACATTTCAAATTTCTCGTAGACCGTGACCTTTTCCCGACCTTAATTCATATTCACAAATGTGTCTGCGCCTTAACTTCTTTACAACAGCATCCAGCGGAAGATATTGCATATTTTATCATAAACTGTCTTCAGGACCAGTGATAATTTGATGAGGACTCAGTATCATCAATTAAATTATAATTAATCTTTATAGATTTTGAAAGTAGTATTTGTGAGAGAATAAGACGGTTTTTTTTTTTTTTTCTATCTTATATATATATAGGTAAGTCTTGATGTCTCAGAGCTGTTGGGGAGTGGAAGCTATAAGGTCATGAACGGTGTAATGATGAGAGGTAGTGATGCTGACTCCACAGAAACACTTTCACCTGGTCTGTATTGACGACGAAAAAAGACACAATTTTGCAGAGGCAGTGTACAAAGGCGTATACCATAGTGCAAAACAGTATAAGCTGACTCACACGCTGAAGAACTGTAATAAAACCACTCACAATGAAACAGATTCATCCACGTTCGTGTCACAATAGAAACAACAAATCGCACAAACAAACCACAAACCTATGTACTCGTTCACTCACTCAATACCCATACTCACCCGTTACTCAGCCATTCTTATATATATTCTTCCTTCTCCTCCACGCTCTTCCAACATCAGCGATCTCTCCAATACCCGCTAACTCCCCACCTTCCCTGCTATCTTCCACCTTCCCCCGGCACCACAACACCCGTATCAACACCCCTCTTGATTCCGCAGCCTTCACCACCTCGCATGGAAGCGTCTCTCTCTCAGCGCGACAAAGCTGGTGCTGAACATAACATAGATTCAGGAGGGAAACTAATGACCTCGCGTCGTGCTGAGACCCAATAACGCCTCCTGACCGAGCAATATTCTGCGAACGATATCTGGCGAGGATTATTATTTGTGAGGCAGGATTAGGAGGGTTTGTAAAGGGTCATGTTTTGAGTCCTGCGATTTTCCTCCTTCCTTGTCGTGATTGCTCCCTTGTCCTCCATTTTCGCATATTGGCATCATTAATACGAATTCCTAAATGTTTTTTAGCCATTACGAATATTTCCAAAGGTCGTACGGATGATTAGTCGAGTTGAAATGGTGTTTTTCCTCATTAAAATATTGCAGAATTGTCGTCAGGTTATCATTAGAATCACGAGAAGGCCTGTGCTTGAGATAACGGGAAGCCAAGTAGACTGTTATAACTTCTCTTTATGCTTTGATGGTCTCTCTAAATAGGCAGGGGAGCGGGGTACAAACTCTATAAATAGGTAGGGGAGCATGGCACAAACTCTTTCTAAATAGCCAGGGAAGCGTGGAACAAACTCCTCCCCCGGAAAAGGTGAGGGGAGCAGGGGTGCGTAAGTGGAGAGAAGAGTGATGCTTAAGATTTTTTTTCTTTTTTTTTCATGTAAGAGGGGGAAGCTGGCCAAGGGTAACAAAAAACAATGAAATTAAAAGCCCCACTAATTTGCCTGTCTCCTTAAAGGTCAAAAGAACTAGCTGAAAGTCAGGGACAAATGTTTTGAAACCTCATCCTTAAATAAATCAAGTCATAGGAATATATAGAAGCAAATAGACAGTTCCAACCCACGCTTTGATAACTTTTTTTTACAAAAGAACAAAAGAAGACGAGGAAAGCTACAAAAGACCGTTGTACCTACTTTTGGCAGTCCCTGTGTAACCACCGCTGCCTAATTCCTCCTATCATCCTCATCCATTAACTTGTCTAATCTCTTTTTAAAACTCCCCATTATCTCGACACTAACAATATGATTATTGAGTCTGTTCCACTCATCATCTACCCTATCAGAGAACCAATTTCTCCCTATTTCTCTCCCAAACTTAAATTTCTCCAGCCTGAACCCGTTATTTTTGGTTATATCCTGATTATCGATTTTCATACCTTTTGTTTGTTATTGCATTTCGTGTTTTTATCTAGTTCTGTTCATCTTTTAGTTTTTATTATTGTTATGAGTTGTTAAAGAAATTATATAGCTGTAGTGAGGGATAACCCATCAACCATCACACTTACATTATGTTTTCACGCACATTTCGCCTTGACCATTAGTCTTGATGCGCCCCACTTAATGTTAGAGATGTACTGTATGATAAATCATCTTGTTCTTGTTCCTTAACCCCTTCAGTACTGGGATGAATTTTCATATTATTTCTGCTTATTATTTGTCAATTTTACACAGTTTCAGAAACTCAACTCATGTGGTGATTGAAATAGTAGACTCTGGCCATTAATCTTCTGAGCTTGATAGACCATTCCTAATGTCAATAAAATCGTCGAATTATAGTCAAAATTTCTGGTATGGTTAAGAATAGTTTAATGATCAATTTCATCAAGACTTAATGTAGAAGGTTTATTGATTGGCATCATCGGGTAATAAGATATTTTTTTCAATGTATACAGTGTTTTTCTTTGTGATATTTCATGGATTTTGGTGTGCTTTTACAATACAGGCTGTCCCATGAGCTAAGGTATATACTTTGTTATTTGACAGTTCAAGGAATTCTGAAGTCGAAAATACTTCGTACACTACACTGTCTATTGGTTTATTAATGTAAGTGGATTTTTTTTTTTTTTTTTTTTTTTTTTTTTTTTTTTTTTTTTTTTTTTTTTTTTTTTTTTTTTTTTGTAGTGTGTTTTGCTCGTCTTTGGTGGGCATCAGTCCTCCCTCCCCAATCCTTTGTCCCTCACTCACTACGTACTGATTATTTTCCCGTGCCATAAGTAATCGTTGATTATGTGAAATGCACGCAATGAAAGCCTTATAGTAAACAGCAAATGACAAATTAATTTCTTTGTTGTGTCTGATGAAAGAAAATAAAATAAAAATGTGTGCAAAAAAAGGAAATAGTGACGTAGCAAATACCAAAGGGTTTATGAATATAATAGATAAGTCCACCAAGAAAACTGGCAACGTAAGAGAGAGAGAGAGAGAGAGAGAGAGAGAGAGAGAGAGAGAGAGAGAGAGAGAGAGAGAGAGAGAGAGAGAGAGAGAACTAACATTGTGGGGCATACGAAAGAATAGAAAGGCAAATAATAGCAGAAAGCTTGTGAACTGACCAGATAACTAAAGCAACAGGGTGGGCAGCGCTTATAAGCTTTCTTGAGGTTTATAATCTTGCGGCAAAATTCTGCTGCGGGTGACGGTCGTAAAGATTATGTTATTATCAATAAAGTCAAGCCTCTGCCTCAAAAAGCAATGAAAAAGCTCGTATTATACAAAAGCCGCAGCTAAATATTCTCGGCGCAGAAGGAAGGTGGGGAGGAAAGGAAGACAGGAAGAGGACGAAGGAGAGAGGAACAAGTCGCTAAGAGAAGCTGGAGCAGGATGAGAAGAATTTGTGTGTGTGTGTGTGTGTGTTTCGGTCAGTTACCATAAGCGAGGGCCCGGCCAGCATCAAGAGAGAGAGAGAGAGAGAGAGAGAGAGAGAGAGAGAGAGAGAGAGAGAGAGAGAGAGAGAGAATATACCACTGCGTCGCACCTCCACTATTTTGAAAACGCTCCAGTTGAAGGTATACAGGTTCCTCAAGTGCGTTTTAGCGGTTTCAGTGACCGATCAGCCAGGTCTCTGTATCAAAAGAAGAAACCGTCTTGAGAACCAGGATAATCATAAATGTGTCCCACGAAAATGATAGCGGTTAGAGAGCAAAACGATTCTTAAAATGGGCCTAAGGTTGAAGCAGCATCGGTAAAGTGAAGAGTTCATGTCATGAATGTAAAGACATTATAGAAATCTCTCTCCGTCTCTCTCTCTCTCTCTCTCTCTCTCTCTCTCTCTCTCTCTCTCTCTCTCTCTCTCTCTCTCTCTCTCTCTCTCTCTCTCTCTCTCTCTCTCTTCATTATAACTGGTATAAACAGATAAAAAGATAAGATAACAAGCAAGAATATTTTCGCTAGAGATTTATTTTATTGGCTCACTTCTTTGCAGTAGGAAATTGAATTCCCTGAGCTGCTTCTCTCTCTGCGTCTTTGGCGGCTGAGCAGGAACAGCAATCAGCGGTCTCTTAGTAAAATGCGAGTTGGAAAATCTGCCACTACTTAAGAAGGTAGTGAGAGGGAAGAGAGGGCAGGGAATAAGAGAAAGTTTGTGTTAATAGTGAACCTAAGAAACCAGATGATTTTACTCTATTAACACACACACACACACACACACACACTCTCTCTCTCTCTCTCTCTCTCTCTCTCTCTCTCTCTCTCTCTCTCTCTCTCTCTCTCTCTCTCTCGAGATAACGGAAGCTAAAATATAAGTCAGGAAGGGGAGAGAGGCGTCACGAGAAGATAACGAAGAGAAAGCAAAAAGTCTTAATGATTTAAGTTTGGCAGTCAAAGTTTGTGAGGATGAGGGCGAAACTGAGGGTGGAGAGGCTTGGGGAAAATGTTGGCGCCGGACCCCGCTGATTCTGAGAAGAAAACGAAGATAGAAGAAAAGTGGAATGAATATGGATGAGAGGCGAGCTGAGGAGGAGTTGTGAGTGGGTGGCGGGCCTGAGGGGAGTGCCTGAAGGAGGGAGAGGATGAAGCTGGCTTTGGAATTGCAGCTGGATGAGACATATACCGCATTTCAAAGTACAGAGAGAGAGAGAGAGAGAGAGAGAGAGAGAGAGAGAGAGAGAGAGAGAGAGAGAGAGAGAGAGAGAGAGAGAGAGAGAGAGAGAGAGAGAGAGAGAGAGAGAGAGAGAGAGAGGGGGGGGGGGGGGGGGGGGAGGCAAACTAATTTTTGCAGTCTTATCAAGTACAACTTCAGCGAATGATGTCGTGATTAGAAGTTTGACATTATTTTGTGCTCACGTATTCTCTCCTTAATTTTTCAACCAAGAGAAACAAATAATCCCCAAAACAGAGTAGGAAAATCAATGTATGAGTGTCACTCTTGACTGTGCTCCTCTTTGTTTGAAATCAGAGAGAGCAATTTTAACTTTAGGACATGTTTAATATCTTTGATGTGAACCGGAATCAATGGTGCGCAAACTCACACAAAAATATTCTTTCAGTATTTATTTGCCACATATGATACATAATAGTTTCAGACAAACATACATTTGCAGTCTTGAGTTACAACAAGAATGTTTAGAAAAATAATGAAATCGATGAGTACAGAAATAATTTATCCGTAATGGTATACCAGCAGTGTGTGTGTGTCTGTGTGTGTCTGTGTGTGTGTGTGTGTGTGTGTGTGTGTGTGTGTGTGTGTAGGACGCAGCGGAGCACGTGTGGCTTCGAGACTCTTGTAAGAACCGCTAAAATCGATACATTGTCTGCATCTGTGTTAAGCCGTTCGACCAACTAATGGCTTTTCTGTGTCGCAGCCTCTCTTTCTCACGCTTCTGCTTCTCCTTGCACTGGTCGAACTTGCGTCAGGTTTTAATTTTGTGCCATCATTGACTTCTTGGTGTCTTACCAGTCCATACCTCTTGTTGCACTATTCATGAGTCATAACGTGTGCAGTTCACTTATTGATGTGTTTCTTCTGAAATGTTATCGCCTTTGTCTTCGTAGCTGAAAGTGATATATTCAGAAACTAGCCTTCTTTATCTGTAGCACTTCACTTCTCACTGATTAGTCCTTTTTCCTCACCTACCATTCTAGTATTTTGAACAGTTTGTAGTGCCGCCATATGGCCGCAATGTTGCGTGTCAATCCTCTTCTTCAACTAATAAATCAATCAATCGTTCAATTGTGGGTTATCACTATACACCTCTTGTTATTCTCATGTACACTTGGGTGAGCAGCTCATGTCTTCCTCATGTCCTCTTTCGGCTTTCATACCCAATCACCTCGCATTCTAAATAGCTATTGTTCAGTGATTATGTTGTATGCTTAAGAATAATATAATGGACAGAAGCAGCAAATGTAACGTGGCAGGAATGAACCGAGTCCTGTGTATCGTTATTACTGTTGTTAGCGTCCTTGTCACGTCTGTTATTTGCGTAGCTCTCCGAGATAGTTGTGACAGTGATTGTAAAAACTGATGGGAATCATTTGTTGTCGAAAACAATGGATGGAGGAAAAATTAAAGCATAAAGATGGAGAAGCAGTTTCGAACTCTTTCTCTTGTATATTTCAGCGTAGTGATCAGTGACAACGTAAGTTCTATGATATAATATGGCATTTGAGCACCACCTGGGGCAAGAGTCACCCAACCAGAAGGTATGAATGTAATCCACCAACGAGGGTCAGTCAGCCTGAGTTACGGCTGACGGGTGGCACCGTGGCAGCAAGGTAGTCGCCGTGGGATCACCAAGGCCACATAGCTGCGTGTAAAAAGAGTGCCAGCTTATAATTTTCTCTTTTAATGTTTCAGTGACGTGTGCAGTGTAGTGAGCGAGGGACACGGACAGACGGATAAAATATGAATGTTCCGCCGACCTCAACTATTCCTCTTCGACAACAAGGACCATCTGTGAGTGTTCAATGTTAACTATATTTACCCTCCCCTCTTGCCTTCCCCTCACTCGTCCTTCTCTCTTGTCCTCCTCTCACTTGTCCTGTCAATATAGCAAGACGGGCATCTTTTTTATTACCACGCAGGTTCAGACATGTTGTTTATCTTCATGCATACTTGAATCTGAAGTGAATGAAGGTTTCACTAAATGGAAAATAATGCTTTTGATTATTTCATAGAAGCGGAGGAGTATGTGGGTGTAACGGTCTGGTGAATGGAATGCTCGATACGTTAGGCTTTGAAATGTTCGATTTTTCATTCTCTCTCTCTCTCTCTCTCTCTCTCTCTCTCTCTCTCTCTCTCTCTCTCTCTCTCTCTCTCTCTCTCTCTCTCTCTCTCTCTCTCATTCAATAAAATCCACCCCATAAGCGTCTGTCAGTCAGTGGGCAAGACAGTGCACTTAAATTATTGCTTGTCTGTACTTCGTTTACCTGTGCTCTCTACTCTCCTCTCTCTCTCTCTCTCTCTCTCTCTCTCTCTCTCTCTCTCTCTCTCTCTCTCTCTCTCTCTCTCTCTCTCTCTCTCTCTCTCTCTCTATCTATCTATCTATCTATCTATCTATCTCTCTCTCTGACACACACACACATACACACACACACACACACACACACACACACACACACACACACACACACACACACACACACACACAGTTTCTTTTATCACTGCTTCTTTTCTCCCTGACCTGACTGTCTTTCCCTCTGCACATTGACACCAGAAATTTTCGGTCAAATACTGAAATGCCAGAATGAAATTTGTGACCTTCAAAGTTCAAACCCATTAAGGTAGAAAAATATTGATGTGTTTTGGTTAGATGGACAAGGATGGGGAGAGCTAGAGAGCATTGGAGATTAGGATGAGGAAAGGCAGGAAAAGGGAAGGCAAAAGAAAATGAAAATTAAATAGAAAACTTAATACTCTTCCCTCCATTCGTAAACGTGCATCACAGTAGTGTGGGAAGGACATGTACTTGTAAAGGAGTGCCCATTATTAATTTTCTTTACGTGTTCTGGTGAAGCAACAACAACAATTATTGGTTATTTGTCCCGTCCCTCAAAAGTTTGGCGCCTCAATCTGTGGGGAAGTTGTTAGTCTTGCTCTCAACAGAATGAAGACTCTTGTGTGAACTCTAAGTAATTTATGTCGATCTTAAGCTGAAGTAGTGCTATTGGAATCTCGAAATGAAATGATTAAGTGTGAAATTGTACCCTTCATTACAGCATAAAATACTGAAAACAACATAGTTGATATTGTGATTTCTTTGATTTTTTATTTGTTTACTTTTTTTTTCTGTTTCGCCAAGTAGTAGTTTTATTTTGTGGTATAATTTCTTTGAGTCACAGAAAAGTAAGACATTCTTGTTTGAGAGCCGAAGAATCTTCTTCCCTTCTAGTGAACCAGGACAAGTACGTATATCATTCCCTGCGTTAGAGAGAGAGAGAGAGAGAGAGAGAGAGAGAGAGAGAGAGAGAGAGAGAGAGAGAGAGAGAGAGAGAGAGAGAGAGAGAGAGAGAGAGAGTCAGTCACACGATAGCTCTGCCGTGGAAATGATTAATGCCATTAAATAAAAGAAATCAGTAGAAAATCCCTAAACTTAGAAGAAAAGAAGATGAAAGTTTTGAACCTGGAATTTTAACGCTTTACCTAGCCGGAACAAGCAACAACTTATGATTTTTTTTTTTTTTTTTTTGTGTGTGTGTGTGTGTGTTTGTCACAGTCGATATCGTTTTCAATTCCTTTCCTCGTATGCTCATCTGTCGATTTTATTTCACATTTTTAAATTTTTTATAATGAATTCATAATTCTGTGTTTTCATTTCATTTCTGTATGTATTTGCAAATCCACACATTTGTTGTAGGATAATATTTTTAACACTGAAATTTTTTCCACTCTTTATTTAATTTGCGGATTTTTTTCTTGACACATTTCCTTTCTATTTATTTCAATACTCAGAGCTGATTCAAATTTGTATTTTTCCTTATAAAGTTTGAGTTTCTAACATTTTTTGTTTTGTTTTTTAGATCACTCTAAGAATAAGAAAGATAAAACTGCTTTCGTATCTTTAACTTCAATGTACGTCTGCACAATCCACACAAAGACTCGTAAATGGAGTTTGACGCGCGTGTGTTCACATCAGTCATGAGTACCTCGGTCATAAGTGTTATCATTCCCAAGAGATGACAGGTAAAACGTTGTACTTCACACTGGGAAGCTGACATCTCTCTTCACATCCCTCCTCGATAGCTTGGCGCCTTGTCCTCTACAACTCTATGGCCTCTGGGTCCCTGTAGGTGTACCCGGCGCGAAGGTTCCTGTAGAATTTCAGAACCCCCCACAAGCCTAGAATCTGAGGAAGGAGGGAGGAAAAAGAAAGGCGTTATTTAGAGATTGAAAATGATAAATAAAATGGAATTGAGAGTGGGTTTTGAGGTGAGTGGAAAGAATCTTTAAGTTTTGCAGGATGCGTGGAGAAAGGATGTGATGGAGGTTTTGGCATGCAGGAAGGTAAATGGCTGTTAGAGTAAGGAGGATGGAATTAAGGTAGATGGGGATAATGGTAGATATAGAAACAGGAGAGAGAGAGAGAGAGAGAGAGAGAGAGAGAGAGAGAGAGAGAGAGAGAGAGAGAGAGAGAGAGAGAGAGAGAGAGAGAGAGAGAGAGAGAGAGAGAGAGAGAGAGAGGGAGAGCGAGAGAGAGAGAGAGAGAGAGAGAGAGAGAGAGAGAGAGAGAGAGAGAGAGAGAGTAGTGGGAGTCCGTAATTCTATGAACCAACACAAAGTGTAGTTATGAAAATCTATTTTTCATAAACGAAACTACAAAAATGTTGAAATGAATATAACTGTGTTTGACTCCAGCCAGATTAAATATGAGTTGAATAAATATGAACCTTTGTTATTTCATATTTCATCATACTCAGCCGAGACTTTAGGGTGTTACGTTCTGTATAGTAATGATAATGGAAGGTAGAAGTGAGTGTGTGCTTTGCCCTGTCGTCTGACAAGGGCTGTGTTAGATAAGGAGGAAAAGAGAGAGGAAGCAGTGGATACCTGCCGAAATAATAATTATTCCCAGTGAGGTCTAAGAGCACTGCTTCAGAGGATGATGTGAACTTACCATTAAATCCAGCTGTGACCTCACTGAACGTTTCCCTTTGTGTCTTGTAAGATAAGGAGGCAATTACAAGCTGCCCTCTAAAGACAACTCTCTTTCTTTTCACTAAACTACATGGACCTACACAGACATTCTTCGCTTGAAATTCAAAATAGAAAAAATAATAATCCTAACCTCAATACCAGGCCTTTCTCAACACTTTTTTTGTTGTCCTTGGCCAGTTCGCCGTCATACTTAAAAAAAAGTAGGGAAGATAGACAATGTATGGATGAAATTAAGTAAACATGAATGCAATTAAGTACAGTTCATCAAAGTAGCGAAATCATTACTCAGAATGTTTAATAAGGAAAGTCTTTAGCATCCATATTTTTTTTGGAAGTGAAAAAAAATATGAAGCAGAAGGATGGACATACACATCAAGATGCAGAAAGGAAACAAAGGCAGGAAGACAGACAAGCAGACAAAGTCCCAGAAACAAGTGAAATGCAATGCTCACGTTAATCAATAGTCGTGCTGCGAGGAAGCTCATTTCCACCTTGCATATAGTGTCAAATCTCTGCAAGAGAAACGAGGGAACACAATGAACTGGGGAGAATAATGATGTCTAGAAAACGTGAACAAAAGTTACGCATTGTGAATAGGAACGTTGAGAACACACTCAAGAAGGGAGATCTTTGTGAGTTGGTCTGCATTTCCGTGTCTTTGAAAGGTTACAACCCAAAGGGTCTTGGAAGTCTGTCTGAGTGAAATACACACTGGCAAAACTTGTTCTCACATCTGCACACACACACACACACACACACACACACACACACACACACACACACACACACACACACACACACACACACACACACACACACACACACACACATTTTGTAATTCCCTCCTGTTTGGGGATTTAAACAATTTGAAGCTTAAGCGAAGATACCACTAATGTTTTTTTTTTCCTCGACGAAGCAACTCGCATCGAAGTTGAAGCCTCCCCATACAAGAATAAATCAATCAATAAATACAAGCAATAATATCAATATCAAGCATAAGCGAGTCTTCAGAAAACATTCCCCCACATTGGCCTCGCGGTGTTGAACAGCAGCAAGCAGCTCGTGCACGGTACGGGGGAGGAGAGGGAAGTGAAGGAACGCTAAATAGGAAATTTGAACAGTAAACACAGAATATCATTCTTGGCTATGACGTGTGAAGGAAGTTGGTACGTGCAATGCAAGGGAGAATTTTGAAGACGAAGAAAAGAAAGAAAAATCAAATTGATTACGAGGTGTTACATACTCTTTTGTCTGTTATTATGAATGATTTTTTATCATTTATGTGAAGGCTCGAGGGGAAAAGAGAGGGGAAGATAAATAGGGGAAACAATAATGATTCATTATTAGTTTAGTCTCTCTCTCTCTCTCTCTCTCTCTCTCTCTCTCTCTCTCTCTCTCTCTCTCTCTCTCTCTCTCTCTCTCTCTCTCTCTCTCTCTCTCACACCTTATTGATGTGGTCTCGTAGCACGTTGGAGTACACACAGCACACTGCCTCCAGCGCCATGAAGGTGATGGTCGCCACCACCCATGGCGATACCAGTCCAGACCGCTCCTGTGCTTGGATAACGCACTGTAGAGGCCGTCTAACACACACACACACACACACACACACACACACACACACACACACACACACACACACACACACACACACACACACACACACACACACACAACTGACAGATTGATAGATAGTTTATTGACCACAGTTTTCAATATTTCCTCACATTTACACACAATTATAAAAGACACATGTACTATGTAATCTGTACTGTGGGTTATAGCAAACAGTCATTAACGACCAGCCATATACTCCACAGAACAAACAAGCAAACACACACACACACACACACACACACACACACACACACACACACACACACACACACACACACACACACACACACACACACACACACACACACACACACAGACACACACTCACCTGGTATATACCCACGATGAGGAAGCAGGTGAGGATAATAAGGGCGAGGTGCATGCACAGGGTGGCCAGGTACGCAATCTGCACACCTGTCGCCGTTGGATCGTTGTCAGCACAGAAAAATAGGTCTTAGATTAATATGCAAGTAAATATGAACATCACTGCGTGAGTGTGTGAAGATAATCTGCACTATCAGTTTGGATAACGTGTTTGTCATTTGTTTATCTATATTAATAAGCTGTTTCGGTTTTGATCCATTTTACTTGTTCACTATTTTTCTTTGATTCCTATGTTTTCAATGTACTGCATCTTGTCCAAGTTAATTTCTCTTTCTTCCTCTTTATTCACTTAGTGAAATTTTTGGTGTTGCAAAAACATTACATATGTGCATCATCATCAGAAGAAATACCAACACCATTCTCCTCTCATCACCTTTCCTCCTCACTGGAAGCCTTTATTTCCTGCTAATGAATAAAGAACAACTCTTCGCCTGCCAAAAGACGATCAACATTTCTTTGTATGGCAGCACTATCGTCCCATCTAATCTCCAGGTAGCCATACCAAATGAATCTATTCCACAGCATACACTTCAGACTGCTGTACCACACTATGGCAAAGCCGCAGTGTTGGTGTTCATGTTAGCAAACGCGGAGACTGGCTTAGCCGTTTAAATGGGCCACTCTCCTATTATACGAGAGAGTCCTTGGAATTATCCAACGGACAAAAGCATTACCATAATATACATCCTGAAAGTGTTGTGGGTGTCGTCCATTCACTACCAGCTGCCACCCACACAGCGCCGCCACCACCAGGGATGTTGTCTGCACAGGGAGGGAAGGAGAGAGGCGTTAGTGAGGCAGAAGCAGGAAAAGGGAACGTGAAGGGGAGTCACAAACACACAAAAAGGCTCAAGACACATTACTTTTCCATCACCACTATTCCCTCTCTGTGTTCTGTGACGAGCTTGAAAAAAAGGAACTAACCAGGTTCTCAGAATGATTGATGGAAGGAATTAAATCAGAGTTACCAAATTGTTATTTAGTCAGTATGTCAGTATGGAGATTTAAATACATTTATGAGTGAGAATAATACATAAAAATACATAAATAATTTTCATAAAGGGACTGTCACGTGTAGGCTAGATGATTTCTTGCCTTCCATGTTTTATTTCTATGTTTTCCCCCTGCTATCGTTAAAAGCAATAGGTCATTGCATGGTACTGTAGTAGAGTGAAGAAGAGGAAGTGCTCCTATAAAGTTTGCTTAAAGATAAAACATCGTTGAAGTTAGATACTTTCTATACACCAGCTTCTCTGAACTAAAAGAAATCTTAATAAATCATATGCACACATTCTCTTCAAGTAAGACTTATGTAAGTATGATCAGATAAACGTTTCACGTCTTTTCTTCAGATCCATGCAGATGAAAATAATATGAATAAGTTTTGTCTTGGAATATTACTGAGTTTAAAACATGAAAAGTAAAAGTAGAGTATAACGATCGACAAAGTGTTTATTTTTACTTGTGAAAATTTCGATGAAAATCATATATGATTGATATTAAATATCGTTCACACACTATCCTGTGATAAAAAAAAAGAAATGAAAAGATAAAATTATAATTACAAAATTCTATGTGCCAAGAAGTTATTTTCACTTTCTAAAGTTTGCTAATGCTTGAAATTGTTAAAAGTGAGATAATATCTACGCATTGTTGTACGAATAAAATGTTATACTTGACATATTCACAGTGCGTTTCAGGCAATTAAGAAACATCTCTATTATCAGATCGAAAGTCTGAGATTGAATATGTTTCTTCCCATTTTTCAAAGCACGAACTGGGAAAAAGAGGGCAAATTTTACTATGAAAAAATCATTCAAGATTTTAGAATTTTAAGATATTTTCTTTTAAGTAAGAATGTATTTTTCCACGGTTTGAATCATGCAAGAAAATAAATAGATACTTTCAGTTCTTCTTGACCAAAAAAACTATAAGCATGAAAATTGAGAGAAGAAAATATTCACAATTTTTTTTTTTAATCAAACAATAAAGTGAGGTTTTTAGTTTTCAAAAAAAGTTTTTTTTTTTTTTTTTTTTTAGAAGGGAGGTGGCCAAGGGCAACAAAAATAAAACAAAATAGCCCACTCTAGTGCCGGTCCCTGGAAAGTCCATAATCAGTAGCCAAAAGAAGAATGGGATAAGTGTCTTGAGACCTCTCTCTTGAAACAGTTCAAGTCATAGGCAGGTGGAAATACAGAGGCAGGGAGAGAGTTCCAGAGTTTACCAGAGAAAGGGATGAAAGACTGAGAATACTGGTTAACTCTTTCATTAGAGAGGTGGACAGAATAGGGGTGAGAGGAAGAGGCAAGTCTTGTGCAGCGACGCCACGGGAGCAGGGAAGGCATGCAGTTAGCAAGATCAGAAGAGCAATTAGCATGAAAAGTGCGGTAAAAGAGAGCAAGAGAGGCAACATTTGCGGCGATGAGACAGAGGCTGAAGACAGTCAGTCAGAGGAGAGGAGTTGATAAGACGAAAAGCTTTTGATTCCACTCTGTTCAAAAGAGCTGTATGTGTGGAGCCTCCCCAAACATGTGAAGCATACTCCATACATGGGCGGATGAGTCCCCTGTATAGAGTTAGCAGTTGGGGAGGTGAGTAAAACTGGTGAAGACGGCTCAGAACACCTAACTTCATGGAAGCTGTTTTAGCTAGAGAGGAGATGTGAAGTTTCCAGTTTAGATTACTAGTAAAGGATAGACCAAGAATGTTTAGTGTAGGAGAAGGGGACAGTTCAGTGTCACTGAAGAAGAGGGGATAG
>CM035197.1:20647832-20668386 GCA_020233015.1 Callinectes sapidus | reverse complement strand
TCTCTCTCTCTCTCTCTCTCTCTCTCTCTCTCTCTCTCCATGAAAAGGGGAAGACTGAGAGTAAGAGAGCAAAACACATGTTGGAAATGGTAAATTATTTGTCAATTTTACATATTATGAACGTAGTTAATGGTTAATTCTGTAATGTGTGTGTGTGTGTGTGTGTGTGTGTGTGTGTGTGTGTGTGTGTGTGTGTGTGTGCCGTTCGCACCACCAGGACTATATTTTGTATATACTACAATAGTGTACAGATTTAATGTAAATATTTTTGTAATAAAATAATGACCATCATAATGCACTGTGGACTTGTCTTTCTATCACCATCACCACTACCACCACCACCACCACCAATACAACCTCTCCTCACCAGGATCTAGTACAGGTTAACTAAATCCAGGAGCTAATGATTGCTGAGAACCTCGAGGGAAAATTCAATACAGTTATAGTTGGCAATCAACACCGTAGGAATAGAACGCACTACATATCAAACAACAACAACAACAACAACAACAACAACAACAACAACAACAACAACAACAACAACAACAACAACAACAACAACAACAACAACAACAAAAACAACAACAACAACAACAACAAAATCAACAACAACAAAAACAGCAACAACAACGAGGAGGAAGAGGAAAAGGAGGAGGAGGAGGAGGAGGAGGAGGAGGAGGAGGAATACAAAGGATAACCAAACAGCAACAGATATTTTGCTACTTTCAATGATGCTGGGTAACTACTTCTAACTATCTGCAAGGAAGAGAGACAGGATAGTACAGGAGAAGGAGGAAGGATTACATAAAGGCAACACAACACTTATTTTTTTCTAATCAACTTTTCTTACCTCCTTTCGATGACAGACTGATTAGCTGACTGACTGACTGAATGACTGACTGAATGAATGAATGAATGATTGATTGAATGACCAACTCACCAATTGACAAACTGACTAATCAAATGTCTAACTAATTTTCTGAATCACTCACTCAACCATTCACTCACTCTTTGAGGGGTTGACGAACTGGCTGCCTGTCAGGTTAAGTGACCGACTGGTAGACTGACAGGTGAACTGGCTGATAGACTGACTATGGCTATTTGCCTGAGTAAAACCAAGCGTCTCATCAGCCCTCTCCCCCTATAGAGAGAGAGGGAAGAGTGACGAGGGGGGAAAAAAGGAGGGAAAGACGCAGGCAGCAGGCAGCTCTCTGTCGCTCGCATTATTGTCATTGTTACTATTATTATCATCATTGTTATTGCCATTATTACTGCTGCCATGAGAGAGAGAGAGAGAGAGAGAGAGAGAGAGAGAGAGAGAGAGAGAGAGAGAGAGAGGCAGGGCGGGGCTGGCTATAATCTCTCCTTGACTTTTCTCCACAGCGGAGATTGACAGCCGGTACCCAATCACAGGTGGCCTTTCAAACTCGGCAATGGAAGTGAGTGGTTGAGGTGAATGTCGTGCCTATTTAGAGAAATGATTACCTTAAACTTTTTGCGCTGACTCTACAATAGTGGTGCCGCGTAAGTCGTAGGATTTCATGCGCCACGTTTCACACCTCCCGTAGGTTTTAACACTGTGGGTGGCTTTTACCAAGTCTTTTCTCTTTTCTTTTCTTTATCTATACAAAGTGGGCATTTTCGAGGGATTTTATGGGCTAAAGGAAACCACCTAATGGAGGCCTTCTATGTGAAAGCCCACCCACTAGAGAGCCGGTACCCCGAGTGGACGCCCAATTTCCACTCAGATCGTAGTCAGTATTCGAACCTATCCGCTCGGGGATCCCAAGGCCCCCAGAGCGCAAGCGGTTCCACTGTACCACGGCGACTTCGCTCTTTCTCCTTCTACACTTAGAATTTAGATGAAGTATTGATGTTGTAATTAATATTAAAGGATGCAAATATTGGGCTCATAGGTCTCCTGAAGCCGAATGATATAGAAAAGTAGGAGGAGACGGAGGAGGAAGATAATTAAACCATGAATGCATAGTTGATTCTACACATACGCAGCAGCAGCAGCAACAACAACAATTCGGATGGTTAGAGCCTCGATTTTCTTTAGTTCTAGCTAAAACAGAAGAGAAAACAAGTCGAGAAATGTTTTCTTTCACTCTTTAGTGGATACCTTAAAAATACCTTCTCACTATATTGTAATCTACATACTATAGGAGCTGGTATGACTTCAAAGTTTTCCTTATCTTCTCCAGTCACCTCCATCAACGTTGTGTCTACTTTAGATCATCCTTGCAAAAGTTTTTTTCCTGAATTCACGAAATATACCTGTAATTATACGCCCCTGCTTCAAAGATTAGTCATACATGAATGAGGGTTATCAACGTGATAACAACAAAGTAACTATAAAAGCCCAATCAGTGCACATCATTTTTACAAAGAGACCTTAGATGTATTGTTGTCAAGTGTTCCGCAGCTTATGTCTCTCATAGTTTGTTTGGCTCACACAAACACAAAGTAGAGTGTATTATCTCCCATGACTCATGCACACCAATTAAATACAGTGCGAAGCTTTTACTTTCCTGTACTGTGTTGAGTGATGCCCAAAGTTTTGCTTGGTAATCAAAAGAAAATCCCAATTTCCAAAACTCAGAGAAACTGATGAGATTATTCCGCACAGTTTTACAGATATGCAATAATAACGTAAGACACAAATTATATTTGGGTAAGAGTTACGTATGTTAAGTACCGCATCCATAATATTTTCTCACTCATCTTATCTAACTTTTCATTGATGTGCTAGATTTTCATCTTATCATATCCTTTACAGCAACTCGTGAATATACACGCGTTCCTTGTTATATTCGTATTGCAGACACGGGGGGGGGGGGGGGGCGGGATGACGACACTGCAGCAATCCTTTGTGAGCTGACCCTATCTCAATCATCGTCCAGTGGATAGTTCGCCTCGGCTTCTCCCACACCCAAGGATTCTGCTTATAATATCCTTGCCTACACCCATCACCTCAGACCAAGTGAAGTGCTTGGGCTCGTCTACGCGATCGAACACAGATCGACGAGCACTGTCCACTTGTGCACGTCCGCGAGCACAAAATGTAGTGTTGACCACATAGTAGGTATGGATCTAGATGCTAATCAGCGACTCATAGCATTCAACGATCAAGGATTCCAATTATGTCAGCATATCTTACCTCATCCATAACAGATGAGGCTAAGTGGCGCTTTACAAAGTGGTACAAACGGCACATCGTTGTTGCCATTAACATTTGCTGTCAAATTGCGCACATTTACTCAGGAAATACATGGTGCAGACAGCCACAACGGACAGACGGCTATTATTCTTCCTACACATTTGAGATGATACAAAAGCCTTAACAAATGCAAGTTACATCATCTTTGGTGACATGTTACACCATTTGGTTATCCACACTTAATTCATTTACTCATTTCGTCAGTTATAGCATGTACCTAATATTTTCTTCCTTCACATACCATTCACATTCAGTCCTCTTAGATGCCATTCCTGATACTGTCCACGCTATAGTCATGCATTGCACTCTTCTACCCATTTCTACTTTCCAGACAGTACCTTTTCTCAAATTGTCTCATTCCTTGGCATTAGCAAACTTTTGGCTCACACTGGCGCAGCACACTAAACAGACAGAGAGGAGTGGCTGCTGTTGGTTGGTCGGGCGAGCGGCCTCTGGTAACCCTACACGAGCCTATTATCTCAGAGGAGTGGAGGACCTCAGTCATGTGGAGTTTGGCCTGTCAGTGACTCGTATGTCGCCTTGACTTTGATATGAACAGCGATTTTATTTCTCCATGAAAAAGGTGAGTACCTTATGTTTTCTTTTGAATGTTTGTTGATCACCTTTGGCATACGAAAATGATGCTAAACTGCAAGACTACAACCATCACCATTATACCACAGATTAGATGGATTGGTGAATATGACGGCAGGATCTCACTCTCAAAATATTTCCTCCTCATATACGTACAGACGTTAAAAGAATAATGATAAAAATAAGTAAATAAATATAAATATCTTGGTCATCAGTTATCGGAATTCCTTTTAAGTTTATACTGGCTCCCACATTGAAACTATTTCAGAGATTAGGTATTTGCTGCTATTTGAGAGACAAACTATATGAATATCAAAGTGTATTATTAATGATTCACTAAATACCTACAACACATTTTACAACATTCTGCATCGATTACATGTGTTCATCATCACAAATATTTTATCACACAGTGGACTGTTGAGATACTTGGTAAGAAATCCTGGTAAGCAGTAATCCTGCAGTTAAAATAATCCACACGCACTTTAATATTTCTTATTGAGACAAACGTCTTGGGAGCTTTCGTTATATGGGTGCCGTGCGGTACAGCACGTACGTCACCCATCTAGGAGGTGGACCACCACATAGTCTTACTAAATGTTTGTGAAACGAATTATGATGGTGGACAATGAAGGTACCTAACACCTACTTTTATATCATTAACACATACTACATGACTACGCTGAAAGCAGCTTAATTCTCATTGAATTCGTTATTACTAACAGCAATCGCTCGATCCTCTATATTTTTTCATTGGTTATATTTTTGGTGATTACGGACTTTTCTGACAGAAAACGCGAGGGAAGTATGTGGCGACTACAGCGTTCTTTGGCTGTATGTGAGGCGAAAAGACTAAACTATCAATGCAGAACAGCGACGGCAGCAGCAACAGCCAGCACGTCATGCACTACTACTACACCACCCTTACAAGAGGTGCCCGGCCCTCGATGTTATCCTGTAATTGGCACCCTCTTTGATATGATCTTCGATAAAGGTAGTGTGTGGTGGGGACGGGGTGTGAGGCGGGTATTAAAGACGGGGAGGGGTAGACGTTCTCGCCGTGTTTGTGTGTGTGAGGTCATTACTCCCAGGGTGGAGCTTATCAACTTTCACCTTCAGGATACATTCCTATGTATACTGAATCATAGGAGATTCCATATTGCCACGTGAATAGGTTTAGCAGCCTCTTGCAGCTTCCCTTATTTTTTTATGTGCTTATGTTCTTATGTAAAGAATTGCAGATAATGCAGAAATAGATAAATCAGAATAAGAGCCGTTGCAAGAGGCCAACCTCTTCAATAGCGTGAACTGAGAAGAATCGAAAGAGTCATGAGAGAAAAAATGATGAGGGGATTAGTAGAATCAAGGAAAGAATGTAGGAACGGGATTCAGTAGAAAAATGTGCTATGGCCACCTATTTGAAGGAATTATTACTCTCAGGAACATAAATAGGATGTATGCAAGTGATTACAAAGGATTCACCACCACTCAGCTTTACTCGTACTCTAGTGTGGCTTACTCCCACCCCCTCAAGCCTCAGGATATGCACCACCTACACTCTATGGTCAGAGTGATGCATTACTATTTTTTTAACTGATGGACAATACAGAATAAAACACGAGTCATGTAATCCAACTATTGTTAAACCATAATTAGTGATGCATTGCAGGCTTTAGCATCTTGTGAGTAAGGAATCACTGGCTGAGAAAAAAAGAAATTTGTATAGGTTCTAAGCACCAAGTCAACAACTGACTATGTTACTGATCCGTAAGTCTAGTTTTACTAGATCACAAGCAAAACAAGAAACGAAGGCAGTAAAGTAGTACCAAGTGCCACAAGCTTCATGCATACTGCATTCTATAGAATTATGTAAGAAATTAACTTGTTTTTCATAAACTAACACAAGGGATCTACAGGAATGTGATAAACATATAACTTGCTAAGTTTGATATAGTTTATTTACTGAAAATAAACTTTTCTATCTGGTAATGAAGTAAATGATTATCATGTATGTTTGTTTCATTTACAATAATTTGGGTAGATTTGTACCATAGTGTGTGTGTGTGTGTGTGTGTGTGTGTGTGTTTGATGTTGTTATTCCCATCTAACCTTCAGATTTCAATAAGGATAAGATTCACATCTACTTCAAGAAGCTCTTCCAGCAGTATGGGTCAGTGGTGCGTGTCAAGTTCCCTGGCCAGCCCACCATGGTGATGCTCCACAACCCTGAACACCTCCAGTTCATCCTAAATGCAACCATGCAGAATCCTGTAAGACCTCCAATGGAAAGTCTCAAGAAGGTCAGATATGAAAATGACTATTATGAAAAGAAATCTGGCCTTGTGTCTGAGTAAGGAAAACTTATTTATGGTTTTGTACATTTGTGAATGTGTGTTTGGGTAAGTGGGAGTCCATTCAAGCTCCCATTGTGTTCTAGGATGCTTTACTCTGGTCTCAGCACTGTTTCTGTATAGCTACCTGTACTATGATGCATGTGGTCATATGCCAAGTCATGAAATTATGTTTTCAAGTCTATTTAACAATGCCATAACAGTATGCAAACTTGATATTGTCTAATACATCAAAAACTCAATTCTTCCATCTATCAACTTAACACAACCTTCCAGAAAACTATCCACTCTTTTCCATTGACACTCAACTTTCTTTCTCTTTTACATTGTCCTTTACTTGCAATCTAAACTGAAAACTTCACATCTCATCTCTAACCAAAACAACTTCCATGAAATTAGACATTCTAAGTCATCCCTACCAGTTTTTCTCATCACCCCACCCACTAACTCTGTATAAGAGTCTTATCCATACATATATTGAATATGTTTCTCATAAATGAGGGCTTTCCACTCAAACTGTTATTTTAGAAAGGGTGGAATAAAAATTTTTCATCTTAACTCCTTTTCTCTAACTGATTGTCTTTAGCCTCTTCCTTGTCCCTGCAATGTTGTTTCACTTGCTACCTTCTACCACTATTTTCCTATTAATTGTTCTTTTGATCATCCTAACTGCACACCTCCCTCCTCCTGCAGCCTCATTACACAAGACTTTCTTTTTTCTTTCATTCCTATCTAATGTAAGAATTAACCAATATTCTTAATCATTCATTCTTTTCTCTAGTAAACTCTAGAATTTTATGCCTCCTTCTGTATCTCCACCTTCCTATGACTTGAATTCTTTCAAGAGGGAGATTTCAAGATGCTTATACTCTGATTTTGATTAACATTTTGGACTTTATATTGACCAGCACTTCAGTTAGACATTGTTGCAATTTTTGTTACCCTTGAGTAGTACTGCATACATAAGAAAATTATAATATGATTATTAATTCATTAATTAAAGAGAATGGCTTTAAAAGGAAACATTTTGCTGACCAGAACTCTTAACCTTAAGATATGATAGCTAAGTTTAGATATGTGTATTTTATGTGATGCAGTTATTTAGTAATTAGGGGCTGCCGTGGTACAGTGGAATTGCTTGCGCTCTGGAGGCCTTGGGATCCCCGAGCGCATGGGTTTGCATTAGGTGGTCTCCTTTAGCTCATAAATTCCAATAAAAAGCCCAGATCATTTAAAAAAAAAAGTGAGCTCAATCATGCACTAAAATTTTATTTCATATTATGATGAGTACTTTATTCATGCTCTTACTACAATAGATCAATTTTCTTTTTCTTTTACTGTTTTCTCTTCTTGAATATTATACAGCAGTTCTATTTTTAAGAATTATAGGTCGCCATTTCAATCCTGGTGCTTCTTTCTCATTAGTATTCAATGAAGGATTGCACATGAAAGTTCTATAATGGCTTCCTACTATCTCTCTCCAGCTATCAAATAGAAAAGTAACTAATAACAGTTCCAGTACATTTGTGTAAGATTTATTTATTCAATGATTGTTTTCACAATTCACAACAGCCTCATTCTTAAATGCCAACTGTATTAGCTTTTACTCTGGAGCATACAAGCCTTATTTCAGCCAATAACTTCATTATTTTGTCATCCAAAACAAGCAAATATAATTTGACAGTGGCTTTTCAGGAATGGTGAGGAGTGGGCACGTTTAGCAACTGTCCTGCGGCCCAAAGTGATGCGTCCCAACAATGTGAGCCAGTACTTGGCAAGGATGGACCAGGTGACTCTTGACTTCTTGCAAAGGTGTGAAGACTGAGTGCCTTCTTGTTTTCTAAAATAATCAAGGTCCCTATAATTATGGAACATCCACATCAAGCACATCCTAATGATGTGAGACTGATTGAATGATAACTTACATAGGCAAAATTGTATTCTTTTCCCAAAAATTGATTTAAGAAAGGTGGCTGTAACATGAATGTTTTCAGGAATTATCTACATATATTTTTCTTTGAGATCTTGGCTGTAAATGGTTTAATTAAAACAAGAGTCTCATCACAGAAATATGGAAAAACTTTCTTTCCCAGAACACTTTTGATATTTTATAATAGCCTGGGAAAAGTCCCAACATCAGTCACTGAAAGTAAATTACTAAGAAAGAAATAGAAACCAGCAAATATCTACCAGACTTATTCAGTGCTATACTTATATACTACTGTTGCTATTGCCTTTATCTCATTCGAGTGCCTCTCAAATGAATCAAACCTGACCTCAGCATGCCTGCGTGAACAACCTGCCTGCTTGGTGTGTCTGTCCTCAATGGGGAAACATCTGTCTTCTCCTTTCCTTCCTTCTCACAAGTACTAATCCCTACTTCCTTGTTTCTTCCTCTGATCCCTGCTATTTTGCACATACATGTAGACCTACATTCGTGCATTCTTTTTCTTGATTGGTTCATGTCAGTTTGTGTAGCAAATTAATTGAAGCTAACCTCTCCTGTAACTCATCAGACTTCATTGGAGTTAAAAGAATCTATACTCAGTTTATACATAGTCATTACTCTACACTTAATCTCCTTATAAAATAGATTGATGAAGCAGGAAAATGTAGTTCCTTCTTTATGAAACTATACTGTATGAAGAGAGACAAAATGGGAGAAAGTACTGAGGGACCAGTGAGTGAAGGGTTTGAGCCTCAGTACCCCATGCTACCAAGAATTCCAGGAGTCAGAGGTATAATTTAGTGGCAAGTACTAGTAGTGCAAGCTGGTGCCTTTCAGTATGTTATGGTAGATTTAGCATCAATGATTTGTTATGCTATCCTTATTACAAATACTATAAATTACATTTTTTCTCTATGTTTCTCATTTCTTTTCTTTTCTTACATGTCTGAAGAGCATTTCTTGGTATGATTCACTCTTATATGTCTATGTTGGACTCATCTGCTTCTCTTATTTGAAGTTTTCATCAAACTATACTCTGCTCTGTTTCAGAATATCTTCTCTTCGAGATAGCAATGGCGATGTCAATGTTGACTTCCGAAAAGAGTTAAATAAATGGTCTTCAGAAAGTAAGTAAAATGAATTATGAATATTATATATATATATATATATATATATATATATATATATATATATATATATATATATATATATATATATATATATATATATATATATATATATATGATTGAAAAATAAAGTAAAGATTGCATCAATTCACTGAAGAAAAGTAGACATCCAAAACAAGCAATGTTTTAAAGAATAACATGTACTTCCTCTCATTATTTTGTGCATAGTTTATTCACAGCTATAAAAAGAATTTCAAAAAAATTCATCCCCTACAAGAACCCCATATGAAATTAAGAAATTTAATGTTGTGCTTGTAAAGTGAAGAATTTGAGGCATCATCTTTCTAAATCACTTCAAATAGTCCCAAATAATTAAAGTTCACTGACAATTAATTTAATGAAATTGTACTGTACATTAATTAGTCATCTTTCTATGACATGTGCAGGTATCTGCTTGATCTCACTTAACCAGAGAATTGGCTGCCTGGATGCTTCCCTTCCTGCTGGCTCAGAATCACAACGCATTGTAAAGGCAACTGTTGATTTCATGAAAGCGATCATGGAGTGTGAATCAGGTTCCAAGTTGTGGAAACTCTATCCCACAAAAACATACATGCAACTTCAAACTTCCATGGAGATACTTAGAGAGTAAGATGGGCTACAATATTTAGCTGTTTCTCTTCTGAAAGTTACTAACAGTTTTCTAATATGCTGCAAAAGGTATTACCAAATGAATGCTGTGTAAATGCAAGGCATGTCCATAAAAACTTTATTTCTTAACTTTACTACTTGATAACTTGTCTCTTTCCAAATTCTGTATTATTGTGGGCAATAACTTCAGCTGGGTTTCTTCTCTTTTCTATTAACTGAAATTAGTGACATTTCAAAAAACACATCAACTTTGGAATTAAAGTCTGGAGGGGATTTCTAGCAGTGGTAGTAGTGGTAGTAGTAGTAGTAGTAGTAGTAGTAGTAGTAGTAGTAGTAGTAGTAGTAGTAGCAGTAGTAAAGTAGTAGTAGTAGTAGTGGTAGTAGTAGTATGGCTGGGGACAACAGTTGTTCCATGTTTCCTTGACGTTATGAATAAAAAAAACATTCAGGTTTTGTCTCTGTCCACATCGCAGCCTTACTTCACACAATGCCTATCTCAAATCCTCCAACTTATTAATTTATTAAATACAGTATTTAACCATCAAACTCTTAATGAAAAATGCTCTTACAATAAGACAATAATTATGCTCACATTATCACAGTGCGTCAATTCATTATGATATCTGAGGACTCTGGAACCATAAGGTACTTCATGCAATGTTTGAAAAAAAAAAAAAAAATACATTAGAGTTTGTCTATTTTTTAAATTCCATAACTTTGTAACTATTGGAAATATTTTTTAGAATGAAAATTTTAAATGAACTAAAAACATCCTCCTTTACATTCAAGCACTTCCATCATTCAATCAGCATGCTAGTGGGAAGCAAAATTATAAAGCACATTTAACTATAACTGCATGCTGGCACATGGCAACATTCAGTAGAGAAAGTAGTCACTTTTGGTTCCCCCATGACACAATAATGATAAGCAGTGTATGGTATGTCTTATGGAAAGTATAAGCTTTGTATATTATGGCAGTAAAGCTAACTAGCAAAAAGTAAAACATTTTACAACATATTTAGGCCACATTACTATGCACTCTACCAGTGTCAACTTTTGAGACCATGATAATGATATTAATGCAAAATGGAACATTATTGCTTTCCTGACTTAAACAATAAACAAATGCAGGCATGGAAATAGACAGCTCAAAAAAAAGATGTAACAAAGGATGGTGGAATGTACTTTATGGCTCTTACTGAGCTCAGCAACACATCTGCCTACCAGAGTGGCTGAGAGAATAGTATTCGTAAAGAATGGGATTTTCATAAATTTTGTCAAGACCACCAAATACTGCCAAGTTGCCTTCAGGATAGGGCAGTGCTTGGTGTGTATAGTGCTATGCCTAACATAATTTTTCCTAACATGATGGAGAGTACCTTGTAATTCTAAATGCTTCATATTAACACTCGTGTGAATATTTGCTAAAATGTGTTTTTCAATTGTTTTTTTTCAACATAAAATCCAATACAATAACTTTCTATGAAGTGTAAGATGGTTATTTTCTTATCAAATGAGTGTAGAATGGTTCTCCTTTTGCTCATCATTTGAGTAAAAACAGTTTTCTTTTTGCCAATCTCTCAATATGAATGGCTCAACTCTTGAGGCTACATGAAGCATTTTCTGATTATATATATATATATATATATATATATATATATATATATATATATATATATATATATATATATATATATATATATAATTATATATATATATATATAAATATATTTTTTTTTTTTTTTTTTTTTTTTTTTTTTTTTACTTTGTAAGTTTTCATAGATGCAATTATTTTTTTATAAACTCTCTAAAAAGTGCAAAAGTTACATACTTTCACTAGTTTTTAACATTTCGTTTTACTATTTTCATCACTTTAACAGAGTAGTAAACCTGCACCATAATCTGTTATATTTCAGCTAGCATTCTGCTGGTTTCCTTGAATGTCTGTCTGCCAGTTTGTCATTTTATCCCACCCTTCCACAAAAGTTTTTCCAATGAGGATCTTCTGTTGGCCAAAAGTATTAACAGACACACTATTTTTCTGTGTGAGAGGGTGCTCCTTATGCAAATCACATAAACTTTGAAAACAAGAGAATGAATACATTTTACATAAGTAATGAAATTATATATGCTATTTCATACTTTGTGTTTACATAAACAATGCATAATACAGTGATATTCACCATGTTTAATGGAAAATACCCTGCAAGTTATTCTGTTGGATGCCACAGGAATTTATTTTTGAAAATAACCTGCCTGCCTCCAGTTTTACCTCAGCCTCTTCAGTATACAGTAGTGTATTCACTACAGCTAATTAGAGTAGGCTATAAAGATAAATAAGGATTCCTGGAGGAGGTAGTATACACCTGCCAAAATGATAGTTGCTCCCAGTGAGCTCTAATAGCACTGGTTGAGGGGGTGCTGTGAACTTACTATTAAAGCCAGCTGTGACCTCACTGAACATTCTTCTTTGTGTCTCACAACACAAGGGGGCAGTCACAGCCTGCCCTCTAAAGACAACTCTCTTCCTTCACACTAAACTACATGCAACTAACTATACATACATCCAAAATAAAGATTAAAAAAAAAAAAAAAAAAAAAAAAAAACTCAATCTTGTATACAACTTTTGGGGAACTGGCATCTGAGTGGGACCTTTTCTTTTAACCAGCTTTTGTTTTGCCCTTAGCCAGACTCCCGTATTCCATAGAAAAAGGAGCAGCTGCTGTACACTGCTCTTTAGCAAAAATATTGCCTTATGTTTTGAAAAACACAGTAGTGAGGTGTGTGTAACTAATCCTTAAACACAATGTAGATTTATTTAGCAGAAAGTGAAACAGCAAGCCATTAAACAATGCATGAATGAAAAGATGAATACAATTAGTTGCTGAGCTGAAAGGAAATGTGGCCCCTCTCCTTGTGGGTTAGAAGGAAAGGAAAAAATGGGATCAGAGCTGAATGATAACTCTTTTGTCTGGGACAGGTGAGGATCTTTTGGAGCTGCTCTAATGAAATAAAAAAGAAATCATTTCTTCAATTTTTCATGACACCTAGAAAGTTTAATCTGATCCTATAGCCAAATCACATGGAAAAAATATGATATGGTAAAGCTTGAGCTAAATAAATGGCTAATGCTGGATTGCTTTTCATGGAGGAACACACTAGCTCAATTTTCTGCCATTCAACCATGCACTGTGTGTGTGCACTGTGTGAGCCTCCTAGTGAATGATAATACTATATCATACACAAAAAGTGGCTGGCTGTTTGACTGCTGGTACAATGTCCTTCACTCTACACTCTCTCCCTAAACTGCATTTTTATTCTCTACAGAAAAACAAGTGAAGTTTTGGATGAAATAGAATCTGAAATGAAGACAAAGCTTGAAAAGGACCCAGACTCACACCTCACAATGTTGGAGCAACTTTTATGCCAAGACAGCATCACCCGCAAGGACATCATCACATTCATGATGGACCTCCTCCCAGGTGCCACAGAAACGGTAAAGATAGAAGTAACTGATAAAATGTCTCATTTTCTCTCACTCTTTGTGCTTGAATAAAATAAGTTAAAAAACAATCTTCCATAAAAGAGCAAATGACATATGACAAACACGAAGTAAAGATGTTAAAGATGTAATAATACAACTTAAATTCTAATTTCATTGTAACAAAAGGAATTCTGGCAAATTCATTACAAAGAAAACCTGCCCAAAGTCTGGAAAGTGATTCAGCATGTCAAAAGGTATATTTTTTCTTAAATTATTCCTTCTATTGAAATTTACATTCTAAAGCACTTCAAGTAAAATACTTATGTTGACATCAGTGTACAGTATAATTTAATTTGCAATGAAGAGAAACAGTGTCATCATTATATCTAGAGCAGAGGTCCCCCCAACCCACAAAATACCACAGGCTGCATCCAAGAGAGCAGGGGAGCCATATCAGTAAAAAAAGGACAAAGAAAACTACATATACAGAACAAAATGCCACCCTGATACAGTGGATACATGCATATTCTGGTGCCTGAGGATTCCTAAAGTGCATGGGTCTAAATCCTGGCCACAGTCAGATGGGAGATTGGGGATCCACTCAGGGTAATGGCTCCCAAAGGGGTGAGCTTTTGGATAGAAGGTATCCTGTAAGTGGTCTCTTTTAGCCCATAAATTCCCATAAAAAGCCGAAATCATATAAAAAAAAATAACAATGAAATGCTTGGTAACCTTTCTCAGCAAAAGGTTTCTTAAAATCAGGGGTAATAGAAACAGTCATTCAAGTAGTCTTTTGTGAGCTATTTATGAAAGGAGATGAAGACTAGTATTTATTGCTGTACATACTGGTGGGCTGCATTGTTAGTTGGTGGGCCACATGCAATATTAATTGTGGTGAGTGACCTGATGAAGAAGAGCTGGTAAAGAAGAGGATTTGTTTATTCATCACTTATTCATTCTTATATATGATTTTTTTTCCTTTATTAATTTATATATTTCAGTTAGGTACTTCAAGACCTATAGGTGGTAATATTTTTTTCATCCCACAGGTATCAGACATGGTTGCTGTGATCCTATACCTCTTGGCAAAGAATCCTCAAGCTCAGATGAAGGTGCAGGAGGAGATAGATAGAGTGTTAGGGGATGGTGTAGACGTCCTCACACCAAAACACTTGAACCAGCTCTCCTATATCAAAGCTGTGGTCAAGGAAGCCAATCGGTAACGTGTAGATAACAACTAAATCACTTCTGATGCTAAGAAACTGAATAAGAGTGGATACACTTTGTAGCTATTTAACCGAAGAATAAGAAAAGGAAATGATCAGTTCTAAAAATTCATTCATATTTCTTTGGTTATATACTGTATTTTCAAAACTATAGGTTGGGCATCCCTTCTATTAAATTTTAGTCTCTCTCTCTCTCTCTCTCTCTCTCTCTCTCTCTCTCTCTCTCTCTCTCTCTCTCTCTCTCTCTCTCTCTCTCTCTCGCTCTCTCTCGCTCTCTCTCTCTCTCTCTCTCTCTCTCTCTCTCTCTCTCTCTCTCTCTCTCTCTCTCTCTCTCTCTCTCTCTCTCTCTCTCTCTCTCTCCAATAACTTGAGGAGGACAGAGAAAAAACTGGCAAGGAATGAGATCTTCTAAAAGGCTTTATCTAAAGTTTCATGGCAGTGCTAATGTTCTCCTAGCAGAACCACCTCCTGTATTGTAATTAAAAGCAGCTCCATAACAAGACAGTTTTACTCCATCATTTATAAGGGAGTTTCGATCCACTAGAACTGAATCCTTACTGGTTCATTCATTCAATACAGTAGATAATGATATTATATCATATTATATTATGTATCATTAATTTCCCTGTTGGAATGATAGTTTTGATACAAATTTCCAAAGCTATTGAAAAATTGGGTAATACATGTCCTGTGGTTATTAGTAAAATCTGAAACTCACTCTTTGTTCATCTATTTCATCACAGTTATCACCTGATACCTCAAAATACTAAATTGGCATCTCTTTTCACTTGTTAGGTTCTATTTCTTTTAAGGAGTGAAATTATTAGAACAATTTTTCAGCCATATAGTTTCCTCAGCCAATTTTTTAGATATATGCATCAGCCACATCAGCAAAGTAAAACATATATCTTACAATTCTGCCAATTTTTTAAACTCCAAATCATTTGAAATTGGTAAAAACATCTTTGGTTCATAAAAAATTCCATAATAGGGCAAGAAATGTTTTACTCAAAAAAATAGAAAGTACTCAAATATTTCCTGAGCATCACAAGAAGAATTACACCCACCATATTTTTTTATCTTTGTCTGCAGTGTCCTGCCACCTGCATTAGGCCCAGTGCGCCTCCTTCAAGAGGATTTGAAGCTGGGAAACTTCCTTCTTCAAAAAGGGGTAAGTCTCTTCCTCATGCAAAATCAATTGTATTTTTCAAAGTATAGAAGAAGTAAAGATGAGATTGCGGTGCATGAAAACTAAGAGAAAAACAAAAGTCAATTTGTGTACATTAGTTGATAACTCCATTGTCTATCACTGTTGTAGAGTGGTTGAGACAGGTAAAGCTGACATGATGTGGTGGTTTTATTATACCATGGTAATGAATGGGAATAAATTTATGGGAAGAGTCCACTTTGAAAATATGGAAATAATTTTCAAATACACATACAATTTTCAATTAGGTAGTACTTGTGGATGACAATGATGATGATAGGAAGGAATAGACAGACAACTTTCATTGAGCAATTACTACATGTAGAGCTGATGGGTTCTTGCAGTTTCCCTTATTTTCTTATATGTTTATGTCCTGATGCTCTCACTTGACTATATTGCAGGTCCACATATAATAAATAGTGTCTACTGTCTTGTTTTTTCAGTGGCTGGTGTTCATGATGAATGCCTTTGCTGGTTGGGATCCAGCAGAGTTTCAGAAGCATGATCAGTTTTTGCCTGAACGATGGTTACGACATCGGCCTTACGGAGACATCCATCCCTGTGCCGTCATCCCCTTCTCCTTTGGTGTCAGGATGTGCATTGGACGACGTATAGCTGAGCAGGAAGTCTATACTCTAATTGCCAGGGTAAGGTTTCTATTCCCAAGATGAATTTTAATGCAAAGGATAGCAGTTTAAGATCTGTATTGAGTTCTCTGAATATAAAGGATATCTATATTATTTCATTTTATTTTGAACTGCTACACCACAAATAAGTGTGAGCAGCTCTGCCCCCCCAGAACTGTTTTTCTTTCTCCCCTTTATTATTGGCACACTTTTGGAGATTTGGAGTGGGACTCCCATGGGAGGTTTTGCAAACAGATAATTTGGTCCTAACTGTAGAAAATAATATGTAGCAGGGAGATAGATCACAAGGGGATGAAAATTGATTTGCAGAAAACAATGGTCACAATTTCATTTGCTGTTCATTAACTGAATCACCCCCATTTATTTAATTACATTTGTAGTGACCGGTTTTTAAAATTACCTTTATCCTACTTCCAGATGCTGCATCGCTATAATGTGGTATACAAGCATGGAGAAATAGACCGCATACATAAGTTTGTTTTCACACCTGTTGGACCAATGAAATTTACTTTCATTGACCGTCATCCAAGATAATGGTAAAGGAATGGATACTGTGTCATTATCTAATAGATATTCTGGTTCTAAATTCTTTCTCAATCATGCAATCAGTAGTTCTTATGACTCATAATTTGAGATATATATATACATACAGTACATGGAATTCTAAATTGTTTTTATTTTTAATGATTATCTCAAAAGTATGAAGTAAACACTATTTCACCTTTCCAAATTGAAAAGTAAAAGAACTCCCATACAACTTAATTATAAAACTAATGGGTATATAATTTGACCATCTAGTTTTGCATTATCATTTTGTGTGCCATAATGATATATTTTGATAAAAACAAGTTATGAGAAACAAACTGTTTTTAATATAAACTTATCTTGTGTATTTACTTAGTTTTATTAACCTAGTTGTATTATACTAGGTTCAAGCAGAACCACCTCCTGTATTGTAATTAAAAGCAGCTCCATAACAAGACAGTTTTACTCCATCATTTTACAACAATAAATAATAATGATGATGTTGATAATAATAATAATGATAATAATAATAATAATAATAATAATAATAATAATAATAATAATAATGATGATAATAATACATCCTTTTTATTTATTTTCATATCCACCTTAACTCCCTGTCAGTATAGCTACCCAACTCAACTTCCGCCATACGGATGAAGAGTATTTAGGTGTACCTCTCACTAACCGTAATTGTTATCTTCCTTTATCAGCTGTGTGATATCTCATAATCCATATTTAATGCGATATATCCCTCTTCCGTGTGAATAGAATTTTTATAGTAACGTTCACCTCCTCCCCGATATTAGAACAGGTTCTACATGATCAACATTACTGCGCAATATCCTGTATTTTATGTTATCATTAATGATATATACTGGAGAGTGACAATGTACTTAAAACATAAAAAAGAGCTTCATATTTCATTGCTCAAATATCGTGTCAGAGTGCTTTCTGCTCATATCGTTGACGTACCTGCCTCGTACCATGAGCAACAGTTCCTACCTGAAATCGGATAACTTACTGGGCATATTAAAAGTAAAGAATACAGTGACAAGCAAAAGAAAGTGTATTATGAAGTCTTGTTAACAAAAATATAACGAGAAATGCCCAGCTGGTGTGTGTGTGTGTGTGTGTCAGAGGAATGATAATGCATAATATAATACACGGAAATACGAGCGCTGACTAGAGACAAAATGCAAGAGAGTGCAAATGCCAAAGACAAAGATTTTAAGTATACAATCTACCTGTATACAACAAAAGCAGACAGAACAATAGGGGGAAATTATCACTTTCGTGGAATAGAAGAAAATGTAGTACGACAGAGTGCATTATCTTATCCCTTCTCCATTCATCCCCTCAGCACTACTTGTCCCCAAGATAAGAGGAAATGTCACTGATAATAATATACTGTTCAGGATTATTATTATTATTATTATCATTATCATTATCATTATTATTATTATTATTATTATTATTATTATTACCATCACTGTCATCATCACTTTCGATGCACATCATTGATCTTTATTTATCTATGAAAATCACTATTCTCATCGTTGGTCTTCCTTAAAAAGAACAGCAGGAGTCACTCTCCTTCCAACCCTCTTCAAGCGTTCTCAACCCCACCCGCCACCACCCCACATACAGAAATACCTATTACACCACCATCACTTCAACCACACAAAGGATTTTTCATTTACCAATTTATATACTGCGTGCTACATTCGCTAGTAACACTATAGTACATAATAATCAGTAATAAGAAAAAAAATAAATGGATATGAATTAAATAAGAAAAATGATTAGCAACAACAGCAAAGCACAGATGTTGTTGCACTATCCGCCGTATTCTTAATCGAATTGTGGGATCCCGACGCCTCACACCACACTTTTTAAATTAGGTTCGATTAAGTTATATATACCTACGTTACGTTAGATCAAGTTAAGTTCGGTTAGATCAGTGGTTCTCAAACTTTTACAGGCTAACGCCCCTTGGCTAACAGGTGGATTCCTAGCGCCCCCCTCACACACACACACACACAGGCGAACACAAAATATATATATATATATATATATATATATATATATATATATATATATATATATATATATATATATATATATATATATATTCTTTTTTTCAGATTGAAAACACAGGCAGATACACATATTCCATATTTGTTATGCTTTAAACTGAAAACAAAGGAAAGCGCACATTTCCTTTCTTTGTTAGGTTTCAAATTAAAAACAAAGGCTCTCTCTCTCTGACTCTGATCTGACTTGGCGGCGTGCATCACGTAATGTATGCGTTGTGTAGAAATGTCAAGCAGACATTTGGACCTATCTATGACTTGGACTTCGAACTCCGTAACAAAATAAAGCTATTGCAACGATGGCGTGAGTGTGTGGTGTTGCACACAGGATCGTTTTCTGCTTTTATCGCTGTGAGAAAAGTGGTAGTCCATGGAGAAGGATAAACGAAAACAACCTGTCAGGACATGTATTATGTCATTTAGGTTTTGTAAAAACAAACTTAAATATTAGCTGCTCCTGATGTCACCCTACCGCCCCCCTACCGCCCCCTTTCGCCTCACCGCCCCCCAAGATCGTTTCACCGCCCCCAGGGGGGCGGTACCGCCCACTTTGAGAACCACTGGGTTAGATGATAATGTTTGGGCATAGGGCCATATTTTCTTTACTTTTTTTCTTAACTTACACCTTTCAAACCTGACGTCGGGATCCCACAATACGTTCAAAAATATGGTGGTAGATCTGAAAGAAATGTAGCACAAACATGCATGAATTCTTTTCCACTTCACTGCTTACCGGAAATGTGTCCTTGTGTGATGCAAGTGAAGGCGACGCTTGTGTAAGAAGGCTGACATAAATTCCTGACTTCCTGTAGTCAGGGTAGAGTAGGGAAATATTACATCATTTTACGTCATACTGTGATAATCAACAAATCATTGGCCACAGCCTTGGTTTGCTCAAGATGGTGTAAGAATACAAAAATAACATTTGTGTTATGTTGTTCTCTCTCTCTCTCTCTCTCTCTCTCTCTCTCTCTCTCTCTCTCTCTCTCTCTCTCTCTCTCTCTCTCTCTCTCTCTCTCTCTCTCTCCAACTTCAAGTATGACAGATATTATTACTTGTTGATATCTTGGAAGGAGTAATAATGACATTGGGAAAAAGAGGCAAAAATACTACTGGTTCTGACAAGATCTGGAGATTCAGCACATTTAACTGCAGAAATCTCCTATAGAGTTTAATAATAGCACTCAGACTGGCACCTATATACATGTTGGGTAATTACATATTAGTACATACACGTAGCGCCGGGCGAGTTTAACTGTGTTTAACTCTGTCCATTAATTTCCTGTTACTTCAACTCACCAAAGGATCACGAATTTCTGTAATCTAATCTTAGTGCTTTTACAGAGAGTTTTTTTCCTTTCTTCGTCTTCCTCTTTCTTTCAGAGAGAGAGAGAGAGAGAGAGAGAGAGAGAGAGAGAGAGAGAGAGAGAGAGAGAGAGAGAGAGAGAGAGAGAGAGAGAGAGAGAGAGAGAGA
>CM035197.1:20628978-20638050 GCA_020233015.1 Callinectes sapidus | reverse complement strand
TCCTCCTCCTCCTCCTTCTCCTTCTCCTCCTCCTCCTCCTCCTCCTTCTGCTGCAGTTCATAAGAACCTGGCGCGGTGACTTGACTTGATTGCCGGAAAGGGTAATAATGTTGGTAATGATGTGGAAAAAATAAATCATCATCACGCTCGTCAGGTGTTGTCGTCGGCCTCGTCATTACTATCAAAATCTTCATCCCCATCATCATCATCATCATCGTAATTATGTTCAGGTTATTGTGTACTTGTTTTATTACTCTTGCTGCTGCTGCTACTGCTGCTGCTGCTTTTACTACTTCTTCTACTACTACTACAGCTACTGCTACTGCTATTACTACTGATATTACTATTGCTACTACTGCTGCTGCTGCTGCTGCTGCTGCTGCTGCTGCTGCTGCTGCTGCTGCTGCTGCTGCTGCTGCTGCTACTACTACTACTACTACTACTACTACTACTACTACTACTACTACTACTTCTTATTATTATTATTATTATTATTATTATTATTATTATTATTATTATTATTATTATTATTATTATTATTATTATCATTATTAAAGAGATAAAGATTGAAAATAAGAATATTAGTGGAGAAAAGAAGATTACAACGTGGGCGCTATCGTAATTCCGTCTTCACTGATGACTCAATAGATGTCAGTGTTCTTCCATAAGTAATATTTTCCCGACAAACTTATCAGTATCTTTTTTACCTTGATACTACTGAATGAGCTACAAGCTGAATCAGCCCGTGTCTGGTTTAATATTTGGAAAAGGTGAATTTCTTATTTTTTACGTGAGGGGGAAACTGGCATATGACATAAAAAATAATGATAAAGAGACCACCGATTTGCCAGTCCTCTTACAGGATCAAAAGAATCAGCCCAGAGATAGGGACAAATGTCTTGAAACCTCCCTCTTAAATAAAGTCAAAGTCGCGGGAAATTAAAAATACAGAAACGGGTTGGGAGTTCCAGAGTTTATAGGTTACAATGTTTTAAGTTTTCAAGGCGTTGGTAGAGTGGTAGTGCGTCAGAAACAATACTGTAGGTTCTCCCAGCACGCATGAGAGAGAGAGAGAGAACATCACCTTGGTTACTTGTCCGACGGCTGGCTTTTCATTATTAAAATATCCCTGACAACGAGTGGATGAAAACTGCACTGTAATGGTGGGCCCCAGGACACACACACACACACACACACACACAGGAGACCTACTAGTGTGCGTGTGTAGCAAGGCATGATCTCTCTCTCTCTCTCTCTCTCTCTCTCTCTCTCTCTCTCTCTCTCTCTCTCTCTCTCTCTCTCAGGGCCCATGGATAAGGAATGAAAATAATGAAATGGAGTGAGTGTGCATTTGGATAAATTGGGAAAGGTGTTTTAGCCTCGACGTGTGTGTGTGTGTGTGTGTGTGTGTATGTGTGTGTGGTGGAGGTGTGGCTGTGGCTGGCGGGGCATCATCTACTCCGGGCGGGCGGGCGGGCGGGCTGGCGGTGGTGGTGGTAGTGGTAGTGGTGGCGGTAGCAGCAGCGGCGGCGGTGTTACAAGGGAAGAGAAAAGAGCGCGTTCGGAGGTGAAAACATTAACCTCCCCAGTGCACTCTTAGAAAACGGGTTGCGATTATTTGCCTTTACTTCCATATCCTTACTTACCTAGCGGAGAGAGTGAGAGAGAGATGAGAGAAGGGAAGAGAGAAAGAGAGAGTGGGAGAGCAGGTTACGTTTTGGAAGTTAAAGTCGCGGTAAGGGAAGCGGAGGAAGTCAATAAGAGATTCTGAGTAACACCTAGTCCGCCTAGTTGTGTTGGAAAGCAAGGGAAGTGAGGTGCATCCGCCGCGTGCCCCATGTTACTGCCACTACTACTACTGCTGCTACTACTACTACTACTACTACTACTACTACTACTACTACTACTACTACTACTACTACTACTACTACTACTTCTTCTACTACTACTGTCTTTTTCACTTTATCTTTGTTTCATTAACCACATTCTTTCATGTTTATCCTTCATTCTTTCCTTGTTAGTTTTATGCTACCTTACTCCTCTTAATTCCTTCTCCTTCGATGATGCTTCGTCCTTCATTCATCCTTTATTTTTCTGCTTCTTTAGACTTGCTTTCTTATTTCCTTTTCTTTGTATTATTGTAACTTTTCTTTGTGTTATTTTCTCCCTCCTTTTATCTCCTCTTTTCTCATGAACCCATTCTAGTTGCATTTTTTCTTTTTCTTTTTTTCCTCCCCTTTCCCTCTTCCCTAGCCCTCTCAACGTTTCTATATCCTTTCTCTCTATTTGTCTAATAATCATCTCATTCATCACGCGTTGTTTTTTGTCCCATTTTCTTCTTATATCCCTTTAATCTCTCTCCTTTTTTTCTACTCCTTAAATAACTCGCTTGCTCTCGCCTTGTAGCATTTCTCCCTTCCCTTCAACCTTGATCCTTTCTCTCTACTCTGATACATCTCTTACAAGGGCTCTCCTCTTTACCCTTATCCTCAATCTTGCCTCCCTTTCCTTCCCTTCCCTTGCCTTTCCTTTCCTTTCCTTCTTTTGCCCTTCCTTCCTTTACCTTTCTTTCGCTTCTCTTCTGTTCCGCTCCTTTCCCTTCCCTTCCTTTCGCCCTGGCACACCTACATACGCTTCTCCTCCACCAGCAGGTAATAGCCACCTCGCTCCTCAAATGCCACACACCACCCTGCCTCACAACTCACCTCTACTTTATCGGGGTCATAATGCTTCCCTGGGCTGAGGCTCGGGTCTCCTTTCTTCATATTCATAGTGCCCGTTTATCCGCGTCATATTTTCACCTGTACATGTATATTTGATTGGAGTCGTTTTCTTTATGTACGTCGCTTTTACGTCCGTGGTATTAGTGCTTGTGTTTATTTATGTGGTTGATGGATTACGTTTAGGTGGGTTGCTTATTCATGGTGGTGTGATGTGCGTGGTAGGAGTATACGTAAGTGCAGGGATGGATGGATGTACTGTATGTAGAAATAGTGAAGGAATAGTGGAGGAATGTGGATCAGTGAAGTCACCATCTCTGTATGTGGTATATGCTAGTATAGGACTATATTTTGAAACTTTTTTGGCCGTATTTAAACTACTTGGAGAAGAGTCTAATTCGAGGTACAAGGGTTTGATAAATTGTTGCGGTAGATTTACGATATTTGTACATTATTTAAAGGAGGAACACACTTGCGAACGTGACTGATAATTTCTGTGGTCTTTGAAAGCAAAGCATTTCTAGACTCGGACTGTATTTGTGGTTATCTCTAAGGGTTCTAAGAGTATAAAAATGAATATATGTGTATATTATGTATTGTTTAAACCAGCCTGACATGTAGATTGGCTTTTAGATTGGCGAAATATAAGTAATAGCTCATGTTGATTACGAAAAACGAGTGATCCTAAACTTAATCAAAATTCATCGTGGTCGCTTCTGTAGTAACATAGCATATAATCGTTCCACATTCAAATAGATGTAATGCTGACAATAGTTGTGTTTATCTAAGAAAAAGAAGCAGCAATGCATATCACGAAACACGAATACTATTAAATCGGTCAGTAAAAATGAACCACCATCTTTTGAAATTATCTCCATCTGCCATTACAGATCAAAATGAATAAAATGTAAGAATTTGGTAAAGGAAATGTTTGAACATCACGTGTCGTTGTGCTTTAATGTCTGGGTTTTGCCTTGAATCCCTGGACGCAGTTTAGGTTAAATGCCCCAACCTCGAACGAATTCATGTGGTTTCTTTTGTTCATCCCTGGGGCGTTTTAAGATTTAGAATACGTGTTTCCGTGTTGCCCGCGTGCTGTAAAAGGCGACTAAAAGAGTTGTGAACGAGGGATGCCATCTTCTTCCAGACGGGCAAGAAAGAGCCAGAAATGAGTTTAATATCTTGAAACGGTTTGGTATTAATTTCCATTTTAGCAACGCTAGAGATTTTTCTATCTTCTTGTTTCAAATTTTCCCGTCTATTCCGTGCGGGACATAATGCATTTGAAAAAAAGAATATGAAAAAAAGCAAATTTAATTTAACCTCATTATACTGTAGGTAATGTTTAAAGATGTTTGCTGCATGAGGTTCACATCAGTTTTGGGACGACACAAGGTTAAAAGAGACGCGATCGTAGCAAAGGTGTTCATCATGTGAGCGAATCTTGTACAACAATCTTCAGTATAAAGCTCAAATTTAGAATCGCACTAAAGCTTGGCACAAGGACCTGTATAGTAGCTTCGGTCGATAGTCTGGAACGGTGCTGGTCGACAGAACACACCACAGATATTTGGCATTCAAGCGACATGATAATTCTCTAGAACTGTCATGTCCTCATACCACGTGTGGCGACTCCCTGGCTGTGCTATATTCACTGCTGCATGAGGGTTGTGGCTCAAATTTCACCGTCACCTTAAACAGATCCCAAGAATCTTAATAAATAATGAGCTCTAGCGTTCTTATTATTCCTCTTGCAACTATCACGTATTGGTGCAAAGAGTTGTAAACTATAATGATGAGTGCTGTTTTAGCTCCATGTTTCCACTGACACACTCAGAAATGTCAAGTCATCATTTATAAAATCGCCAAGGAGCTTCTGAGACTCGATAGATAGTCATGATAGCCATATCTCTTCAGTTCATCTGCAAAATGAGTAAAGTTAATAGTATATTTCTCAAAACTGCAGCGTGTTGTTTCTGCGCTCATCACTGTCTCCTTAGCCTGTGGAGAGCCATATGCCAATGTGTGTGTGTGTGTGTGTGTGTGTGTGTGTGTGTGTGTGTGTGTGTGTGTCCCAAGTCACCGTTTCATCTCACCGTGTTTATAGATAGCGGACGAACCCATAACCCTCTTTACTCAACAATGGCGTGCTTTTGTTTAACACTGCAGATCACCCGCTTCCTTTTTTCATGCTCTGGTTGCGGCACTCTTCACCTCACCACCTCGCCCCGCCAACCCTTCACCACCTTGAGAGCCCAGACAGCCGCGCCACTCCTCCCAACACAACACGGCACCTCTCAGTACCTGTAGGTGGCACATTCACACTTGCAAGTCTTTCGATTCCACACCAGCCTGACGTAAAGGTCTCAGAAGCGACGCGGGGCAGCAGAGGGCGCCAGCAGGTGTGGGGGGACTTTTTACCCGGTGGCAGGTCGCGGTGTGTTCTCTGACGCCACCAGTCAAGATCGATTTCCACAAGTTTACCGTCCAATGCTATATATGGGAAGGGCAGGGTGAGAGGGTACGAAGAGAGGAGGAAGGGAGGAAGGGAGGGAGGGAGAGGAATGGTGGAAGGAAAGGGCGTCACCAAGGCATCTGTTATTTTTTTTCCTTGCCGCCTTTCTCTTCTTTTTTTGTTGTCGTATACTGTCTTCTCTTTTCCATTGATTGTTTCTGGTTTTCGTTCGTTGTCATTGTTATTGTTCTCCTCCCCCTTCTCCTACTGAACTTCTTTTCTCCCTCCTCCTCCTCCTCCTCCTCCTCCTCCTCCTCCTCCTCCTCCTCTTCCCCATAATCCTAATACTATTCCAGATCGTCGTAAGTTTGTGAGGTTGAGGAGGACACAAGGCACAGGGCACGAGGGGCGAGTGGGGTGGGCGAGCGAACTAGCGCACGAAACGCTTCACGAGGCCAAGGCGAATTTTTCAATCATGTCCGAGATGACTTTCTGTTCGTTTTGTCACATTTTTTTTACAACGTTCAATCAAGGGAACATTTCTCGAGTTTCCTACTTGGCGTTGTATTCCGTGCACTTTCTATTTTTTCACCCTTTTCCTGCGGGGATTTTTGCACGCGGAGGAATCCTGTCGTTATTAATTATGTATTTGAAAGTTAATGGAAACGTGTTAACGGTCCGATGTCGAGAACTTGACTCAGAAACTGCATGAAATGGATCTTATAAATTGCGTGGCTAATATTTACTCTGTGTGTGTGTGTGTGTGTGTGTGTGTGTGTGTGTGTGTGTGTGTGTGTGTGTGGGTAGGTTCGTGTGTGTGGCAGAGGCGGCAGGGGTGATGTTGCGTCTCTGTTTGGCCGTAAGGTAGTGATGATGGACGTGCTTCAAGTGGTTTCTAAGTGGCGGTGATTAGGGGACAGTGTGGGTGCTCCTGTTCCACTTAGGATGCATGTGTGTGTGTGTGTGTGTGTGTGTGTGTGTGTGTGTGTGTGTGTGTGTGTGTGATTACCTGTCTGCTTGATTGCGTGTAACTTTATTTGCTCATGAATGTGTTTGCTTCCGTGAAAAGATGTGACTTGATATTATTGCTGGTGTGCATGTAACTATCTTGCATGCATGTCACTGTGGGTGTACGTGTGTATGCATGTATGTACATATGCGTGCGTGGCGGCGCGTTTTCACTGGAGAATTAACGAGTGTCAGGTTTACACGAAAGGAATACTTTTCTTGGGATGGAAGGAGTTTCGGAGACAAGTACAGTATTATGTCTTGGTGAGAAGTGAAGCAAGGAGAGGGAAGAGGAGAGGAGAGGAAAGGACGGTGAGGTTTTGCTGAGAGAGAGAGAGAGAGAGAGAGAGAGAGAGAGAGAGAGAGAGAGAGAGAGAGAGAGAGAGAGAGAGAGAGAGAGAGAGAATCTTTGCATAGTACTGTATGTGGTAGTGCATGTTAGTCGTCTCGTTGTGTGGGTGGCAGTAGTGGTGGTGGTAGTAGCTATGATAGTGAATTTATCAAGTTACAGTTGTACATGTATTTGCTGTATTTATAGTGGAAGAAGAAGAATTGTTGTTCTGTATATTGTCGTTGTATTGTAGTATAGCGGGAGTAGTAGCCGTATCAGCACTACCAATAAGAAAGGAAGAAAAACAATAACAGTACACCTAGTATCAGTAACACCTCTCCCTCTCACTTCACCTCCTTCTCCCTATACTATATATTTTCTCTCCATACACCGCCTTATCTATACGCGTCTCGTCTCGCAGCAAGTAATACTACATAACGTGCCGTAGAGGAGGAGGCCGTAGAGGAGGAGGCGTAGAGGAGGGAGGCTGTACTTAGATCAGTTTATTATTTCATTCAGCGGACCATTGCTATCTCATCTCCCGCTGCTCCGTTTGGCCGAAAACGCAACAAAGTTAGGACTAATTGGTATTATGCGAGTAACTTTAAGCCACTCAGCGATGATATGTCAGTAGTGGTCAGGCGTGTATCAGGAGGCGGCCGCTGTCCTCGTAAGTCAGCCTCCACTTAGGTGATGTGGCGGCGCTGATGGTGGTGGTGGTGGTGGTGGTGATTGAAGTGGTGGTGGTGGTGGTTGGTGGTTTAAGTGGTGGTGGTCGGTGTAGCATCATCATCATCATCATCATCAGTAGTAGTAGTAGTAGTAGTAGTAGTAGTAGTAGTAGAAGGAGTAGTAGTAGCAGTAGCAGTAGTAGTAGTTGTTACTGTGGCCTCCCTTTCTGTTTATGTCGTCACTGGAAACTGCTAAAACTCAATTTTTTTTTTTTTATATACCTCAGCACTGTCACGTAGAATTGTAATGCCGCAAGAGAGAGAGAGAGAGAGAGAGAGAGAGAGAGAGAGAGAGAGAGAGAGAGAGAGAGAGAGAGAGAGAGAGAGAGAGAGAAAGAGACTATAATCGTGAAAATCATAATAATAAGATGATAACAATAACAAAATCAGATGTTATGATGAAATAGATTAAGACGATAAAATGAACAAAAAATGGATCATGAAAATAAAACAATAACAAAAAAAATAATGAAAAAAGTAACCGCACACCAATCGCAATGACGAAATATAACCCGATTCAGCAAAAAAAAACGAGAAAAAAGGAAAGAAATCAAATATCACAACAGACCCTATGTCCATGTGTGTGTGTGTGTGTGTGTGTGTGTGTGTGTGTGTGTGTGTGTGTGTGTGTGTGTCAGCGAGCATCACGCACCGTCACGCACGTCCTCGCCGCCTGGTAATCTGACACGCCGGGATATTGAGCGGCGGCTGAGTTGAGCGGGGCGGAGACGACGGCTTTATCCGAGCGGCGGCGGTGATGGTGGTGGTGGTGGTGGTGATGGCGCTGATGGTGGTGGTGGGGTGCTGCTGCCTCGCCCCTCCCCGCCCCGCCCCGTCGTACCCTTCCCTGTCCTCACCTACCCCAATCTCTCTCTCTCTCTCTCTCTCTCTCTCTCTCTCTCTCTCTCTCTCTCTCTCTGGCTTGTCCATGTATTAATTTATCTCTTGATGTATCGAAGTCTGTCTCCGGTGTCCTGCTTCTCCTCGTCCTCCTCTCCCACCAACCTGTGTATTTGTCTCATTGTCTTTTCCTGTCTCGTCTATGTATGATGCACTCACCTCTCCATCTTTCCTGTATATTCGGACCTGTCTTATCTGTCTGCTTCTCTGGAGTCTCTTTATTTTCACTCCCTCCTTTCCTGTCCCATCTATTAACTTCCTTCAGTACTGGGATGCATTTTCATTATTTATTCTGCTTGTTATTTGTGGATTTTATACCGGCTTATAATTTCATGTGGTGATTAAAATAGTGCAGACTCTGACCATTTATCTTCTGATTTCCGTAGACCCATACTAATTTTAATGAAATGGTCCAATCACACGCAAAACTCGTGGTAAAAATCTGTCCTAGTACTTTTCTCTTTACCAATCCGTATTTTTCTATATACAAATTTAAGCTGCCTTTCTTTCATATCATTCATGTCAAGTTCTTATTAGCTTCCATTTATCCTTCCATCTTTCTACTGACTACTGTTATTGTTTTCACTTTTCTCCAGGTTTCCTTTCTCTTTCCTCTATGTATAATTACTGAGCTATCAGTCGACATACTTATCCCTCCTGAACGGCCTTTGCGAAGTACAAACAATAAATAATATAAAACACAAAAACAAAAAAATACTCCTGGCCTTGCTTCTTTTCAAATTTTTCATTGAGAGGATCAGGAAATTTTGAGGGAATGAGAAGTGTGTGTAGAGACCATTATTCTGAAACATTTATTTACTGACCTCGATTATTTTTAACGCCTTCAGTACAGGGACGTATTTTCATATTTATTTTGTTTATTATTTGTCGATTTTCTACAGCTTCAGACACTCATGTGGGGATTGA
>CM035197.1:20486573-20512437 GCA_020233015.1 Callinectes sapidus | reverse complement strand
GTGTGTGTGTGTGTGTGTGTGTGTGTGTGTGTGTGTGTGTGTGTGTGTGTGTTCGTGTGCATTAAGTATTATTCACCCCTAAGGTCTTGTGGATCACGCTCGGAATTTATGATCGCTAGTTATTACCCACCAGAGGGCTGCTTAGGAGCCGTATAAAGTTGCTCTGTGGATAACGGTGAGCCCCATATTTACCAACGAGTCAGGGCTTCCTTTATCTTGACTACGCTTCAAAATTTAATACTCTCTTGTACTTTATTGCGGGTCGTAATTTCACTAATAGTTTAAAGAGGTTTCTGAAACATTTAACACCTTCTATGGGACACAAAACAGTTAGTAGAAAACTTGTAACACATGATGTCTTTATAAGTTTCTACAAGACAGCTAGTGATGAAAAAAGAAAAAAATAAATAAATTGCTCTGCTGTTTGAAAACTTGATTTAGCTTCAGAATATGAGAAAATGTGTCAGTGATTGGTGATTATGGAAAGGTGCACCGAGTGGCAGTCAAAGTAAAATGAGATTTCGACCAAAAAGACTTCAGAGACCTTTAAAACGTACCCTGAGAAGAACATATACAATTTAAGCTGTCCAGTACTGGAACGCATTTCCATCACAAGTTTTGGGTGTGATTAGATGAGTTTATTGACATTAGGAAAGGCCTATACAGGTCAGAATTTAACGGCCAGAGTCTATACTAATCTCATCCTCACGTGACTTTCTGAAGCTCTATAAAGTCAACAAATAATGAGCAGATTAAATATGAAAATGCATCCTAGTACTGAAGTGTTACGAATATAATGGTTAGAGTGTTTAAGTTACGAGTTGGTAGTGGAATGTCCTAGTTAAACATTGCCAGCATACTTTCCACTCTTGCCCATATCGGTCACGGCATTTCTCTGGTCAACCCACAATCCCGTGTATACTCATAACAAACACCAGGCTAGAGGCCATACTTGTCTTTGTCATCCTGTCAGAGCCTACAGTGAACACTACAACAGCCTTCCCCTTGCTTATCTTGACGCTGATATACAACAGTCGGAGAGCCGGACGTGATAAAAGGACTACAGTCTTACACTACCCTCACATCAGCTCATAAATCCTTCAGTATGATTACATGGGATTTTGTGAAGTAAATTTGGGTTTTATCATGTGTGGTGGAACCTTTAATTTTCTCGTCTCGTCTCGTCTCGTCTCGTCTCGTCTCTCTCTCTCGCTCTCTCTCTCTCTCTCTATCTCTCTCTCTCTCTCTCTCTCTCTCTCTCTCTCTCTCTCTCTCTCTCTCTCTCTCTCTCTCTCTCTCTCTCTCATTATAACACACAAAATCGCTTGAATAGCTAAAGCGCAAATATCAAATACGAATCAGGATGTGTAAAAAGAAAACAGAAAATGGAAATATTAAAAGATCGAGCGTAGGAAAAACGAAATTTGGCAATGCTGGTGCCACACAAAAGAAATCAGAAAATAGATTCTTCGCATTATGTTCAATTGTAGTGTGTGTGTGTGTGTGTGTGTGTGTGTGTGTGTGTGTGTGTGCGTGCGTGCGTGTGTCTGTATTAAGGCAAGGAAGAGATGGACCCTATATCTAACTATTTTTTGTTTCACTGCAGTTCACTGATGAATAAAAAGAAGTGTAAAATAAATGCCGTTTGTAAATCCACCTTTGTGACCGTGATATGATACATGATGAGCATTTGGCCTTAAACTTGACTAGAAAATTTTCCCCTCTAACAATTGGATTTATTTATCTAATTATCACTCTCTCTCTCTCTCTCTCTCTCTCTCTCTCTCTCTCTCTCTCTCTCTCTCTCTCTCTCTCTCTCTCTCTCTCTCTCTCTCTCTCTCTCTCATTTGATGACCTTGTCTTATATGATTTTTTCTCTCTTTTGTGTTTTTGCGTTGATCTGAACTTTGTATTACCAACTTCTAATTCGCAGCTTTTGATTTTTGATATGTGGTCCTTCCTTCAAGTCTCTGGTGATGTGATTAAGGTTTTTTCACTGATTTCTATACTAACTTAATTTTTTATCAAATTTGATTTAGCCTAACCTACCCTAACCTAAACGTGCTTGATCGTATTTAATCTCATTCATCCTAATTACATTTTGTCTAATCTGATAAAACCTTAAGAAATCTAACCTAACTTAACCTAACTGAAACTAACGTAACATAAATTAACCTAATCTATCCTAACCTAACCTGAACTGATCTAACTTGGATTAACATTATTTAAGCTTACCTAACTTCATGTAACTCTATCTACCCTTCCTTAACGTAACCTTAACCTAACCTTAACTCTTGTAATTCAACACTCCCTAATTCATTGAACACTACGTAGGTAATGTCACTTTATCATAAACCAAACGTCTGCAAATAAAGCCTAACTTAACCTAACACACTAACCTTAATTTTACATCAGTTTTACATCAATAAATAAATGAGAAGGAAAAAAAAAACCTTGTCATAGTTAAAATTTTCACGATTTTTAAAGAATATACATTTAAGAATACCTAATCCATATAATTACTTTAGTTTAATTTTCATGGCTCTAATCTCGGTAAAAAACTGCTCTTTGTGTGTTTTCTGCGGCTTTTCTCTTATTCATTGGTCATAATATTGATGTGTCTGGTGGAGAGTGCTTGTCTATTTGCCTTCAACAATAGACATGAGCGTTTGTTGACACTCTCATGGCGTGATTCTACCAGCAGGGGAATATGTGGTGGGCGTGAAGATGGCGAGAGTGTTAATGGCACCTACTGAGTTGTAATTGGATAAGAGAGAGAGAGAGAGAGAGAGAGAGAGAGAGAGAGAGAGAGAGAGAGAGAGAGAGAGAGAGAGAGAGAGAGAGAGAGAGAGACGGGAGAGAGAGAGAGAGAGAGAGAGAGAGAGAGAGAGAGAGAGAGAGAGAGAGAGAGAGAGAGAGAGGGAGAGGTGACCTGCGTAACGTATTCATGATGACCTGTACGTAATGACGCTTGCACTTAAGCCATTTGCTTCCACACAGTCAGAAGCGTAAACAGCGTGGAAAATTTTTAAACACCTGAATAACGGGTCGTTTTTGGTTTTTCCTCACTTCAGTATTTTTTCTTTTTATTTTCCCTGCACGTCCCGCCAGTCTCACACCAGCCAGGTCTTTCGAGTATTTAGTGGCACTGGATCTGGGAAGCTTTGGTGTATATTCTGCCGAGGAACTGAAGGGAACAGAGACTATTACATATCAAATTTGTATGACTACGATCTATTAAAAATAAGGTAGATTTGGGAACATTATTGACAGACGTGGCTCGAAAAAAAGTCTATTTGAAAGTAGAAGTTTATTTTTCTTGACAGCTTTCATGGTTTAGTAACGCAGAGTGTCTCCCAGTCCAGGTTACTTTTCAGGTGAAGATAATTTTCGTCTCTTGGACTGACAGGGGTGAGAAAGGTAGCTTGAGGAACGGAAACTGTTGTGACTAGGGTGGCCAGCAAAGGTGGAGAGTTGCTGGCTCATCGCCTTTAATTACACACACACACACACACACACACACACACTCTCTCTCTCTCTCTCTCTCTCTCTCTCTCTCTCTCTCTCTCTCTCTCTCTCTCTGCTGATTTACTACACAGCCGTGATGTGGATATTGTCTGATGTTTACCGTCCCGTGCACTGAAAACCGTCTGCTACTACATAACAGTAAACTTGAATAGCAATCATACATCTACGCTGACTACGATATTATTACGAATTTTGTACTCAAAAGAATTAAAAAAAAAGACGAAGGAAGTGCTACGTGGGCAGGTCAGTAAAGACGCTGCGTGGCGAAGAGAGGAGGGGTAGGATGTGAGCCATTTGCTCGTGTCCCGCACGTTTCTGATGGAGTCTTGCAGCGTGATGGAGTTCGTTTCGGACTCATATAAAGCTATGCCTCTTGCTGGACTGCAGATGTCTGCATCTATAGTGGCAAATTTGTCAGAGCAGGTTGCAAGAATTAATCATGCTCTTCTCCAAATTCTGCACATAAAAACAAAAATATACAACTCCAGTGAGACATTGTGGGACATAAAATCTCATGTGTGTGATATGTAAAAAAAAAAAAAAAAAAGAAATCTTGTACAATTATTGGCATAGAAGAAGCTGTGGAGTACAGACCATTGATGTAGTGAAGAGTTCCTCACACCAGCACGCAACAGTGAAGCACTGACACTTGATACATACATCTCAGGCCTCATTAAACACGGAGAAACAAATATCTCAAGGCATTTAAAAAAGAGAGACCATCACCCTTTCAGGTGGCTTGAGAACACACCGGTAAATATAAGGCTTGACGGAATAGTAATCTTGCAAGCCACAGATGCCACAATACTCAAGAGTGCTCGACACAGCGCTACGGAGGGATGTCCTCACGCCATGAACAGCAAATTAACCTTCTCGAATGGTGATGGTGTGAGGAATGCTGTTCCAGTCGTAGACCATGAAGGTCAAGTATGACTGGCTTCGAGCCTTCGGTGATCATTGATATCCAGCCAGCGGCGCAGCTTGAAGTGGCCATTGTTAAGTCAAGGAAATAAAAGAAATGACGAAGCAGAACTCGGATAGCAACTGCCTTTCTACTTTAAAGAGACATCATTAGCAGCAATTTCAAGGTTTTTTTCTATGTGGAACAGACCAAGGAAATTCCAATCAATCTATAAAAAAGGAGTACAATTTCAAGACTTAATTAATCTTAATATTCATATTTTTTGGCAATATGAATTCCGTGGAGAGAATGTTTCTCAATGTCTCTCTATATAAAAACTAAAAAAAATATTGATAACAATAAATAAAGCGATACACATACTGCGTTCATAGAGATAAAGCAGATGTTGTTCACGCTTGTGATTATTTAGGACATGTAATTGTTTGACACGTAAAGCATCATTTGGATATTAGAGAAAAAGTAATTTTTCATGATAAACACATCAACGTTTCTTTTTCCTTCTTAAGTTTTGTTGTACACTGTTTTATGGTTTGCCACTGTTAGAAAATAAAGTCCCCTTGGAGTAGTTTTTCTTGAGAGTTTTCAAAATGTTGAATAAAAAATCGATGAAGAGAATGCTATGAGTGTCTATGCACTCCGGCAACCTTTCAGGTGCTGCTGCAGTGTGGCCAGCTGATGCTGATACTCAAAATACGTAACATTTTCGTATGCGTTTTGGGTGAGGCATGGTGAGGACTGATGCTGCATTGAGTCAGTACCAATAAATGATATAAACTTTCGTTAATCTTTTTATTTAAGAAAATTATTATTTAAAATCTTTACTCTAACCCTCATTACGAAATAAACTAATTGATTAATCAATTGACTTCTACTACTACTACTACTTTTACTACTACTACTGCTACCACTACTGCTACTGCTACTACTACTGCTACTGCTGCTGCTACTACTACTACTACTACTACTACTACTACTACTACTACTACTACTACTCCTACTACCACTACTACTACTACTACTACTACTACTACTACTACTACTACTACTAATAATAATAATAATAATAATAATAATAATGATAACAACAACAACAACAACAACAACAACAACAATAATAATAATAATGATAATAATAGATAATAATAATAATAATAATAATAATAATAATAATAATAATAATAATAATAATAATAATAATAATATCAATCATAATGAAAATTACTATAACAACCATATAAGCTTTAGATAACAATATTATGTCCATCATTATCATCATCGTTTCTATCATCATAATGACCATCATAAGCATAATCACCGTCATCATCATCATCACTATCATCATTATCATCATCATTGTTATCATCATTACCCTCACTGTCATCATCATCATCATAACCACCACCAGCACCACCCACCACCACCAGCACTATAATCGCGGCGAAATATCATATTCTATGGAACTGGTCCCGTTATTTTTTAATGTCACCTCATATTCTTTATCCTCATCATCGCTATCATCTCCCACCAATTCCTAAGTTCTTCACCTTTCATTTACTCCTCCTCCACGCCAACCTCTTCGTTCTCTTCGCGCTCCTCCTTGTAGTGTTGTTTGTCACCATATTTCGCTGCTGAGCTTAGTCAGGCTTAATTAAATACAGGGTGCTGGAAGCTTAATTAATGCGAGGAAGCTGCTTTAACCCTCGTCAGGCTACACATACAGATGACCTGTTGAAAGGCAAAGATCGGTATTCAGAAGCACTTCGCTCTCTCATCAAGACTATTTTTCAAGGCTATAGATCAGCGAGGTTTTCAAGAGTGTTTCTTCAGTTAATGATGCAGAAATCTTGTCACTCTGTCTCTAAAATGGTAGAAAAAAATTAAAGAACACCTGTCAATATAAATGTAGTCTTTTGATATAATGGAGGTAAAGGACAGATGTGTTTAAGAATACGAGTCAAAATGTTTCCTTCTGACGTCTTGAAGCTTCCTCATTTCCTGGTCTTAAGGTCACCGTGCATTGTCATTCGCCTGGTGATATGTGTGGCTGTGTGTGCTGGTGAAGAGACACCGATCTCTATACATCTGATGCAAGTGTGTGCATCTCTCTCTCTCTCTCTCTCTCTCTCTCTCTCTCTCTCTCTCTCTCTCTCTCTCTCTCTCTCTCTCTCTCTCTCTCTCTCTCTCTCTCTCTTTGTTGTGAAATCTTTATCCTGGTGACATTTCTATGTGTGTCTGTTCTCATGTGTAGAACATTGTTTATGTGTGTGTGCTTTTGTGTTTCTTTCTATGAATTTTTGTTTAATAACTTTTCCTTCTGTTATTTATTTGTATATTGATATGCTTTATTTATTTATATTTTTACATCTAGCTTCCTGCTTACTTACCTTTTGACTGTATTCATCTGTGCGTCTCGTTGTTCCTTTTACCTGTCTTTGTTCGTCTGCATATTTTCCTTTAACAATCTATCCGTTGCCTACATTGTGATCTAGAAAAAAAAGAAAAAAAAAGATAACGAGAAATCTTCTTTGATATCAGTTGGAAAACTCGCGAAGTAGATTTATATATGAGTGAAATACAATGGATAGATCCCCTTTGCTAACATTAAAAGAGAAAGCCTCGAAAAGCTGAATAATTTAATTGCTCAGATCAAGAGATAAAACGTGTTATTGAAACGATAAAACACAATATAAATACAGCACTGCAGGGAATGGAAAACATCGGGTATGCATGGACATGTCGTAACAGCAAGTGTGAATTTATTGGTGAAACAGACCAAGGAAGGAAACGATGTGGCGGACAGTGAAAGGTGTGAGGCAAGAGGCAAGAAGGGAGGGGTCTTAACTGCACTATGGAGACAGAGAGAGAGAGAGAGAGAGAGAGAGAGAGAGAGAGAGAGAGAGAGAGAGAGAGAGAGAGAGTTCTCTATCTTGGGATAATTGTCTTTCATCTCCCTTTTTTGGCGGCATTGTCTTATTATTCTGTTGTCTTCCCTTTTATTTGAGTCTGTCTCGGTCACTTGATTCTCTTGCTGATGGTAATGGGAGTGAAGCGTCGTCCCGTGGTGAGTCGTTTATCATGCTGTCATCTCTCGGGTGAGGTCATTGGACGGTGACTGGTGGCGACGACCTAGCCTTGCCTTGAGCGGTGGTTGTTGACCTGCCGCATGTGAAGTAGATGTCACAGCGTCGCCATGTCGGTGTGGCGTGGGCTGTGGCCATACACGTCTTTCTGATGTCTCATAAAACTGAAGTAATTGTGGCGCAAAATTCCAGAGGTGCTGCCGTGGCGGAGTGTCACGGCTGGCTGCCAAGCGACGAGTCAAACTGATCCAGCCAACTTAGGCCAAGGCCGTGGGGAGCGAGGCGCCGCAGTGAATATTGGCAGTGGGAAGGCGGGACGTCTGTTGTGTTGGAAAACAAGAGCTTCACTCACTCTGCAGAGCCAGAGCTGTCTCTGCTCAGTGCCGCGCCTCGCCTGCTCATTGATCGCCACTCCCTGGGCTACCTCTCAAACTTTTTCTTGGTCGCTATCGTGTGTGTGTGTGTGTGTGTGTGTGTGTGTGTGTGTGTGTGTGTGTGTGTGTGTGTGTGGGTGGGTGGGTGTGCACTTGTGCTTGATTATTCTAGAACTTTACTACAGTGTTAACAGACGGAGGATGTGATGTCTAGTAATTCACTGACTAAAAAGAAATCTGACTTTGCAACATTTCCAGCAGCTCGTGGTGACGCGGAGTGGAGTCACCCTCCCTTACACCTGCTGGAAAATGAATTAGTCCAAGGAGAAAAGGGCGAGAACAGCAAATAAATCACCTGAACACCCTGCACGTCCTGTCATCCCTCCTCGCATGCTGTCATTAAGCGTGTAATGCATCCCACCATCACCTGAACCCTCGCTCTACACTAACGCTTAGAGGGCAACTTGAACATTAAGGCAAAATGCATTACAGGAATATCTGGAGGGAAGCACAGGACTCCGTAAAACACAACCAGGGAAGCAATAATTCAGGGGCGTTATCAGCCACTGCCGGCACTTCGCTAGGAACGTGGCGATACACAGGCGCCGACACACTGAAGGCGGCGAGGGGAGGGATGGGGAGCTGGAGAGGATCACTGTAGGGTTAGGGGGAGAGGCAGGGATGGGAAGGAAGAAGTGTATGCAGGATGAACTGGAAAAAGGAAGGAAAGTAATGGGAGATGTAAATATAGAGGAAGAGGAGGAAAGCAGAGGCAAAAGGGAGGTATAAGGTGGGGAGGACGAAAGGGGAGAGAGAAGAGGAGGACGAGGACTGGAGGAAAATGGGAGACGTTAAGAGGGAGGGAAAGAGAAACATGAGGCGGGAGGAGAAAGGGAAGCATGGTACGAGAGAAGGATAAAAGAAACTAGCTGCGAGGGACTCCGACATGTGTTAGAGGTGGAGGAAGGCAGGTAGGGAGGGAGTGGGGCAGGCAAGGGTAAGGAGGGGTAGGCAGGGCTAGGCAGAAGTAGCACGGAAACAGTAAATCAGCTGCTACACCGAGGCAGAACAGAAAAACAAGTCTCTCACCGCCCCGACAAGAACACCACTACTACTACTGCACCATTTGAGACCATTAATACTCCACCATTAACAATCCGATGAGTATTCCAGGAAGTGGTGATAAGAAGTGCTCTAAAATCAATGAAAATACTCGAGCATCGCCAACAGTTAATAAAGAAAAAAAAGAACCATTTAATGAAAGACAGAAGTAAAAGGAATAATTTTTCTCTCCCCCTGCACCTTGAGTCTTGTCGGAAATGCTACTTCTGCATTATATCCTGTTAGCAAGTGTGTGTGTGTGTGTGTGTGTGTGTGTGTGTGTGTGTGTGTGTGTGTGTGTGTGACGGGGGATGGATAGGGCGTTGTCATGGCAAGAGTGTGTGTGTTGGCGGTTAGTGAAGAGGTCTTGTCTGGTGTGAGGAGATAGGAGAACACCACACATTTTTTTTCAGTACTGGAGAGAGAGAGAGAGAGAGAGAGAGAGAGAGAGAGAGAGAGAGAGAGAGAGAGAGAGAGAGAGAGAGAGAGAGAGAGAGAGAGAGAGAGAGAGAGAGAGAGAGAGAGAGAGAGAGAGCATGAAGGTTTCAAAAGGAGCAATATTTCACAGTCCGTGGAATATCAAATAAACTTCTCGTGTTGAAGAGAAATAATACATGAAAATACCAAATCTTGTTTATTGTCATTGTTTACTTCTATAGTGATAAACGTCAACATTGAGTAACGTTTCTCATATATCATTCTGCAAGTTGTGTATATATATACTCTTACAACTAATGATTTCAATCGCAAAACAAGAACAACTCAAAGAAACACGACAACAATGACCAATATTTTGCTAAAGAGTGCCATTTGCAGTCCACACCCATGAAGTGCATCCATCACCATCACCACTACCTCTATCACCACCATCCCCACCACTACCACCACCACCACTACCCACCTGTTTCTGCTGCTTTCTATCCGTGCCACAACTGGAACATTTATATTTATAGAGAGTATGGCCGCTGGAACCCTTTCTTCGTCAATGATTCACTACTGCATACGAAATCAGTGCAATCCGTCAAGCCACACACTATTGTCAGTAGTTCAGTGGCGACAGTGTATCTTGAAGGAACACTTAATTTGCCTCCATTAATACCACTCTACTACACGTATGGAAAGAAAAAAATGAGCGTAGGGAGGAAATATATCATCTTATTCAGACGTAGGGAAGGAGGGAGCTGAAGGGAGGAAGGTCTTTGTCAATGTACTGGGGAAGCGGGGTGTCCAAGATAACATTATGTTGGGTTAAGTAAGGGTAGACTCGGTCAGATAAGAAATTTATATTGGGTTTGGTTAGCTTATACTAGGTTAGAGTAAGTTAGTTTAGGGCAGTGCAAGGAAAGATAGGTGGATTATGTTTGCATAGATGATATTAGGTTAGTTGTTGTTTATGTAAGAAGTTTGACCAAAGACGAAAAAAGTAAAAAGGCTCGCTGTAAGACTCAATTCATTATAAGGTTTTGTTAGATTTAGTTAGGTCAGTTTATTTTAGATTAGGAGAGACCAAGATAGAAAATGTAAAATGGTAGAATAACCTAGAATGAGGTCAGAGTGAGTTATTTATCCTTGATCTAAATTGAATTGAATTAAAAAAAAGAGGTTAGCTGAGTGTTGGATTTAGAGAGCAGGGAAGTGTAAGTTTAGATAAATTTATTAGTGGATAAGTCAAGTCATGCAAGTGAAGGCAAGGCGAAGTAAGATGAGTAAAGTTAACAGCGTGTTCGCCCCTTACCCGCGGGAATAAACCAAACTGAAAGCCGGAAAGTGTAACTGCTATAATTGGTCTGCTAAAAATGCTGCAGTATTATTCAGATGGCCTTCATTTATTCCTGCTTGGTGGTCGAAACTTTGTGTTGCGTCCGCATACTCAGTTCTGCGCCAGTTATTTCTATACGTCATGTGCCAGCAAATGTAAAATTCCGACATGTTTTGAAAGTTAGGCAGCGCCAGAAAAGAGCAATACAGTGTAACAATAAAAAAAGGAATTGTATTTGTTTCTTCTTCTCAATATTCAATGCCTTAATGAATATGAATGTGTTCATTTACTTGTGAATATGAAAATAAAGCGTCACTTTCACATGTGCAATGTAAGCTTCTGTGTATATATCATACAGGCAATTAAATGTCTGCCTAGATTTGCTTGCCTTACCTGATTTAACAAAGTGTTCGTGATTACTGAGCTAAAACGGGCCGGATAACTAACCTCATGTCTGCTCTCTCTCTCTCTCTCTCTCTCTCTCTCTCTCTCTCTCTCTCTCTCTCTCTCTCTCTCTCTTGCTCATGATAGTGCTATTTTCTTAATTCTCTATCAGCTTTAGTGGACTTTGAGGTGGATTGAGGAGAGATAACAATGAACACAGGACACAGGTAAGGCACGAAGGAAGCATAAACTGAGATAAATAAAGAGATAGAAAAAAAATGAAATAGAGTAAGTTGGGAAGAGGGTAGTATCAAAGAATATGAGAGACTTAATGAAAAGGAAAGGGGGAAATTCCAAGAAAAGAAAAGAGATTAGAGAAGAAAGGAGGGAGTAGATAGTTAGGAAGAAGGATTAGACAGGCATAGGAGGAGATTATTGGGTGTAAGAGAGGAAAGAGGGTGAGGAAGACCATCAGGAAAGGATAAGGGAGGGAAAGAGTAAGGGAAGGAAGACGATTAGGGAGAGGAAGAGGAAAGGGATGAGGGAAACATGCTGAAAGAGAAACATGGGGAACTGGAGGAAGTGGGACAGGAAATTTGAGGGGGAACTGGTGAAGCATTGTGGGGGAGTTAAGAGGATGGAGGATTGAGGGAAAATGATCAGGGTGGGGAGGGAGGGAACCTTAATCAGGCCCGTATCCGTTTTCATCGTGACTTTGGGTAACTGGATTTGAACAATGACTGCCACAAAAGATTCTCAGTGTGGTGGTGGTGGTGAATTGGTGGGAATTGCGGCTCAGAAGCTTAAGGGGGAGGAAAAAAAATGTTGTGGAAAAGAAATAGCGTCAGACAGCCTTCACTGGTTCTAACTTGGTGCTTGAATTTTGTGTTGTTTTTTATATCCACATTTGAGTGAATTGTGCGCCTAAAGAGTGAAAAAATAAGAAATACCGCCTGATTAAAACAAAAAGAAATGCATAAACGAGTGATTCAGGCATGCTTAAAAGAGGTTATTTCTATATTCTTTGCATGTTGTTTTGTTCCCTGTTTATTTCCCTTCCTCCTTCACATTTATGGTATCAGTAAGAATCGGTGAGTCTGAGTCGGACTGAAATAAACTAACGCATAATAAGGTGAACTGAAAATCACAGAAATATTTGCAACCAGTTGAAATATCAGGCACACGATGCACTCACTGGATATGAGGATAGGAAGTGTGTATGGTATATTTGCAAAGAATAAATATATAAATGACTAACTAATACCTTACCTCTATTTGCTTACAGGTAAGAACACGAAAGGCAGCAGGTGGAGATGTGTTCCTGAAGGCGACGGGGCAGTGTGGTAATGTAATGGCGTGGTGATGTGGTGATATTGTGGTACGACTGTGATGTATGGCAGTGTGTGTGTGTGGCGTGGTGGTGCAGTGGTGCAGTGGTGTGGTGGTGTAGTGGCGTGTTGGTGTCCCTTGACGGTTTTCACTGGGGACATTGAATGTTTTTTTTTCCTTTTCACCCAACAATCGTCTGAAATTTTTAAGCACTTCAGGCGACAGTGTGGAGTCGAAGTGTGCGTTAGCTGTCCAGGTCGAGAAACTTTGTGAATACGAAACAGACTGAAAGAAAGTTTATATTTCGATTCTGCTGAATAGAATAGTCTTCTATTCCTTTCATTTATATGTATATACATTTTTTTCCAGACAAGCTCAAGGAACTGATTGAACGTGAGAGATTTAACAGAAAATATCGTATTCAAATATTTTAGTACATATTTTGTTCAGGAGTGATATTTTGGAGCCTACAGAGTATGTGTTCCTTGTCCTGCTCACTACCCTTGAGCTATGTCAGTGGCCGGAGCATTTGAAACACAGCAGTGGGAGGAAAAGACTTAAAGAAAGCTGATTTGTCTTATGTGCACATATGTACTTGTGTAATGTTGAGAATGCAAAAGAAAACGAGACTTGAAAAGGTCTGTTGTCTCACAAGAGGTAGCTCCTGTGCGCTCAAGACTCACCTTCATTCATTCTCATCTATGAATTTAACATATCTCATTTTGAAACAGTGTTCATACATCTACCACGTTGTTTCTTGGACTACTTCCACTTCTCCACACTTCTTCCCGTAAACGATTTTTTTCCTGTCTTTCTAAAGCAGAATTTTTTTAGTTTATTACCATTTGTATGAAGAACAATGTTTTTTCCTTGGCTAAGATAACCTGATTCCAATTTGGCTCTTTTACTCCATCAAAATCTGTTTATCATATCAATGGAAATGCTATGCTCTAGATAGATTAAATTTTCAGTCATGGGGTCATCACCGTCATCCTTCTTTGTACAAATTCATGGTTGCTTATCTAAATGTTCTAATAGGATGACGAAAAAGATGCGTAGCGTTAACCAAACTTAAGTAAAACGTCAGAGTCATGTCTGGTAAGGTAAAGTAGAATAAAGGAAATGTCTGCGGCTCCAAGTCCCTCAGCTCATACACTATTTGTCTTACCCCATGGGAGATCACTGGCGTAGCTCACCATCAGTTTACTCAGAAAGATGAGCGAGTCTGCTCGATACGCACGACAGTATTTTCATGGAAGTTTTATTGAAAAAGACACACACACACACACACACACACACACACACACACACACACACACACACACACACACACACATATATATATATATATATATATATATATATATATATATATGGATTTTTTATGAAGTGGATTTCGCAGCGTGAGGAAAGGCACGTTAGAGAAAGCCAAATTAGATTAGGTTGTTTTGGTAAAAATTTCGAATACTGCCAGGATGAATTTATGTTGTGGTGAGTTTAATTATGCCTCTGCTTCCCTTCCGGCAAACCAATTTCGAGTCTACAGTAAATTGTTTTCTAATACATTGTGTCTGACGTTTGAACTGGCGGGCACGCAAGGCTGCCGGGGTGTGGTGGTGGTGGTAGTGGTGGTGGTGGTAGTGGTGGTGGTTGTGTTGGCGTTGGTGTTGGTGTTCGTGGAAACCCTCCAGTAAATGAGCCTCCGCAACACCTTCGATGGCAGTATTAGGCGTAGGTGGAGCGAGAGGCAAACACCAGCACGCGTGAATCAATGGAGGCAAAAACAAGTATTCCTGGCAATGTGATTCCTTCCAAGAGAAGTGTGACGAGTGGCAAAGTTGTTTACTCGCTGTGAAAAAAAGCCTTGGAGAATGTTTCTATCTCCAGCTAAATATTGGTTTGATTTGCTAGTGAGGTATTCGTTATGGGCGTGTTTGTGTGGATGTGTAAAGTTTCCTGGGCCAGATTGCTGAGTCTGGCATCATATCAGGTTACATCGGTTGTGTAGCTGAGTGAGGAGGGCGAGAAGCGACGGAGGGAGAGAAAGGGTAAACCAGAGGATGCGTTTTGAGAAGTCTGATCTGACAACCCATATAAAAAGCTCATCGAGAGAGATGGGGACGAGCAAAGGACAGAAGAAAAGAAGGAAAAAGAAAAGAATTAAGGGAAGAAAGGAGAGGTAAGGGAGATGAGAGGAAGAGTGTTTTCTTTGAGTGCTCTAAATCATATCAGACCCCACCAACACCTGAGACAAAAATGGTGTAGAATATTTCTCTTCCGGGGAAGCCTAATACTTTAACATACTTTTCTCCTTCCTCCTCCATTCTCTTTCGTCTCTTCATTCACCTTCTCCACAGACACACTACTTTTACAATCCCTTTCCACCGTATCATTCTCTTACTCTACGTATTTTCTCCTTCCTTTTCCTACTTTTTTCTCTTTTATCGTTCTCTCTCTTTCTTCCTCCCCATCTTCCTGCCTCACACCGTTTTCTCAGTTTCTCTCCTCATGTACCTTTTTCACATTCCTTTACTGTAAATTCTTCCCTCTTCCTTCTCTTGCTTTCGCTTCTTCCCTTATCATCTTTCCCCTCTCTGCTTCTTCTCCCTCCTCCTCCTCCTCCTCATCTTCCTCCTACTCAAGCAGCGGGAAGGAAGGGAAGTTAGGCAAGAGGGAGTTGGTGTTCTCTTAGTTCTTGCACACTTCTCGCACGAAGCTCCGAACTATATTCAGTGAAGCCACCGTGGATGATAGGGAAGAATAATAGTATTCATAGGAGTTTCTGGAATAGGTGAAATTTTTATCTTGTTTCCTGTGCCAGAACTTTATTATTGTTAGTGAAGATTCATATTTTAGCAGGAAGTTTTTTTTTTCTTGTTTTCATATTTTGATCTTTATATTTTGTTCATTTTATTTTACATTTTGGTGTTTTATGATCAAGACATTTAAGTTTTTTTTACTTGCCTTTCTTCTATTTTACTCATTATCTCATCACACTTCATACCTTCCATGTCCTTCTTATCTCTTATCTTTTCTTCCTTTAGCGGCAACACTCCCTTATTTTCTTGTCACTATCATTTCCTCCTCCTCCTTCCCTTCCCTTTCCATCCATCCCATTCCATTTCCTTTCCTTCCATTCCATTCCATTCGCTTTCCTTTCCTTTCCTTTCCTTTTTTTCATGACCTTGCTCTTCTTGCTTCATTTGATATTTCACCAGATTCTCTCCCTTTCCTCGCCTCTTTTTTCTCCTCCATTCCACTCTTTTTTCATCTCTTCTCTCTGACTTTCCTGATGTTCGACTGCATGGTTAACGTGATTGGCTGGATTTTTCATGGCCATCACTTCTTTAGAAATGTTTCGTTGGTGTGTGTTGTGTTCCGGCAACAGCTAATCTTCCTCTGGCCTTCCCTCGTGGGCAATTATGTCTTCCTCTCAGCAAAATGCTCGCTTACATAGCTAACTTGATTGGCGCCTGTTTTCTTTATCTTCTTCCTTTATTTTTTTGAAATTGGTATTATGTAATTTCGTTTTCTCGTATTCTCGTTTCCTCGTTCCACTTGATTGACTGCTATTTTAATTGTTTTGTTGTTGTTTTTCATGACATTTTCATTATCTAATTTTGTTTCTCATATTTTCGTTTAATCTTTAAAATTTATTTTTTGTATACTTAGATATTTTGATTTTCTTTTATCTTCTTTCGTGATTAGTTTTCCTTTCTTTTTTTCCTTTTATATCTGACTTAGTTTCTTATTTACTCCATGTTGTTTTGGCAGACTTACATTCGTCTAAACGTTTTTGATCTCATACAATACTACAACTTATGTTTTATGTCAAAGTGTTGTTTAATGTTTTAATGTTATTTTTCCTTGATTCTAGCGACGAGTTTTCATAAAATGTTAGGTTTCTATAGTATATATATAATTTTCTTTTTGTGATTGATTTGAAAAAAAAATCTAATTCTTCTTGGTATGTAATATTTTTTTTCTATTTTCTTAATTCTCAAATTCTTACATTTTTTTCTTTTACATTCCAGGACTTGGTCGCTATTTTCTTTGACAATATTTTCGCACGTCAGTCTCAAATATTTTTTGTTTTTTTTTTGTTTTTGTTTTACACTTTCTTTTTAACATATTTTTTCCCAACCTATCTCGAGAGTGTTTCCTCTGATTTCATAACTGGTCTCTGTAACCACTCCATCTTTTCCCACATCGCGTGATGACATTCTTTTATCTCCATGTCGCTTATTTTTTCCCTTTTAGTGATATTTGCTATTTCTTTAGCTTTGTTATTTCTTCATCATTGTTTATTTCCGTGACTTTACTCAACAGGAAACAGTAGGGTGTAGATTGATGCTGCCTGTGTTTGATCCTGTGAATGGGTTACGCTTGACGTTTTAAAAATTTCATTTATACAGTTATTTAATTCATTTCTCATTTTTTATTTACTTTTTGTTTACTATTTGTTTACTTATTCATTCTCATATCATTTGTGTGTGTGTGTGTGTGTGTGTGTGTGTGTGTGTTGTGTTGTGTTGTGTGTGTGTGTGTGTAATTCACTATAATTCACTGTCGCAGTCGCCTGCTGGTCACCCAGCCAGCCTTACCCTAGGGAGCGAGCTCAGAGCTCATAGACCGATCTTCGAGAAGGGCTGAAACCACATCACACACTACACACCGGGACAGCGAGGCCACAACCCCTCGATTAACATCCCGTACCTGCTTGATGCTAGGTGAACAGGGGATAGATACACATTAAGAGGCTTGCCCATTTGCCTCGCCGCCCCCGGGATTCGAACCCGGGCCCTTTCGGTTTCGAGCCGAGCGTGTTAACCACTACACTACGTAGTGTGTGTGTGTGTGAGTGAATGAGTGAGTGTGTGTTTGTGTGTGTGTATGTGGGTGTGTGTGTGTGTGTGTGTGTGTGTGTGTGTGTGTGTGTGTGTGTGTGTGTGTGTGTGTGTGTGTGTGTTTTTCTTTTCTTCTTGTTCCTGCTCTTTTCTATTTGCAGTTGATGGCGGTGATGTTTGTGTTAGTAGTGTTTAATTGCTTTCGCTTTTACCTTTGACTATATTGTACATGAGAAATGTTTGCAGGGATTTCTTGATTTTATTTCATTTCTGGAGCGACCTTCTTCTTATTTTCCCGGAAGATTTTATCGTTCGTAGCTTGAGATGAGGGCAGTTTTTCTCTCTCCTTGCCTGGCCCTTCCATCTGTTCTTCCCGCCTCTGACAAATCTTTTTTGGGGGCAAACACTGCAGCTGGCGATCATATTTCATCTTTCTTCCTGTACCTTTTCTTTTATCCTCGCCTTTTTCAGTATCATGAGTCCATTTATCAGCGTCTTCATTTGTCTTTGTATTCAGTTTGCATCTAACATTTTCCCTGCAATTCGTTTTCTCTCTGTAATTTATTTAGCCTCCATTAGCGTTCCTTGCTCATCTCTCTCTCTCTCTCTCTCTCTCTCTCTCTCTCTCTCTCTCTCTCTCGCTCTCTCTCTCTCTCTCTCTCTCTCTCTCTCTCTCTCTCTCTCTCTCTCTCTCTCTCTCTGTGTGTGTGTGTGTGTGTGTGTGTGTGTGTGTGTGTGTGTGTGTGTGCGCGCGCGAGTCCGTGTGCGCACGCGCGAGTGGTCAATTTATCTTTATAATTCTCTAATCTTCCCTGTCTCTCCTTTAGTCTTCCTTACTTTCCTTCCTCTTTCCTTTCCATTCTTCCTCCTTCACTTCTTTGGATCGCTTAGGCCGTTCCTCCCCCCTCGTCTCCTTCAAGGGGCTTGCTTGGGAGAATTTATTCCCGAGCTAACTGCTGCTTCACCTGGGATCTTTAGGAAAATGACCCGGGCTCCAAAAAAATATGCGAGTTTTTCCTGGGTAAGTGAGCGTCATTCAGTTGAGGTCCCGCTAGTGGCGTCCCTTCCTCCTGCAGCGCCTCAGTGTCATCAGGGAGTCAAAATCTGATATTCAACTTATTGCCTTTTCTCCCTATTTGTCTCTTTGTTTGTCTATGTTTATTTTTTGTGGTATTGTTCTCTCTCTCTCTCTCTCTCTCTCTCTCTCTCTCTCTCTCTCTCTCTCTCTCTCTCTCTCTCTCTCTCTCTCTCTCTCTCTCTCTCTCTCTCTCTCTCTCTCTCTTTCTTCACAATTAGTTCAGATCCTCTTCTTTCTCTTCTGTTTTTACTAACTGCATTCCTGCCCTCATTTCAAGACCTCGCAGCACAAGTCTCTCTTCTTTCCTTCATTTCTCTCTGTCCATCTCTCTAATGCAAAAATTAATCGGGATTCACAATCATTCATCCTTTTTTGTTTCGTAAACTCTAGAACTCCCTACTTCTGTATTTTTATCTACCTATGAACTAAACATATTCGAGAGACGGTTTCAAGATGGCTGACTCTCTCAAATATGCTCAGGGATTGACATCTAAGTGGGCCTTTTTGTTTATTTTTTTTCGTTGCTCTTATGGAAATTCATCCCACATATAATTTAAATTGTAGCTGTATGAAAAAATAAGACACAACACTAAACAATATAATTCTATACACTTTGTCAGTAACGAAAAACGTAGCCTGCTATTAATCATACCTAAGTGCTGTAGAGCTGCCACTTCAAAAGACGTGTTGTCTATCATGTAGTGTTTATGTAGAGCTTGTAGAGATGAAGGAGAAAATATTTGTAGTTTGTTCCTTTCTCGCGTCTTGGATCAATGTATCTCCTTACACCCACTTTGTGTCTTTATCGAGCGCAAAATTTGCATATGCCTAGTCAATTTGGGTGTCCCACAAACCGCCAAACTCATTCTGATCCTTACATACCGCGTTCTCATGATAGGTGTTGAAGGTACACCACTAAGAAAATAAAAGTGTCTAGCAATAGGTAGCAGCTCACCTTTAGAAGTATTTGTAGAACTATGTAAATGTGATTGTACATACTGAAAAAAAAGTATCTGATGCTTTTTCCTGACTTATTTTCTGTTTTGTCAGTGTGTGTATGTGTGTGTGTGTGTGTGTGTGTGTGTGTGTGTGTGTGTGTGTGTGTGGGTGTGGTGCGTGTGTGGGCTGGATGTGGTGTGACGTAACGTCGTGGCTGTGACATAAGTTCTCCAGTTACATGTAAGTGAATGATTGTGTGGGAAACATTGATAATGTCATCATCACCATTATCAACAGCAGCAGCAGCAGCAGCAGCAGGAGGAGGAGGAGGAGGTGGAGGAGGAGGAGGAGGAGGAGGAGGAGGAGGAGGAGGAGGAGGAGGAGGAGGAGGAGGAAGAAGAGTAGGTGGAAGGGTAGGAGAAAGGGGAGGGGCTCGAATAAGAATAGGAAAAGAGGGAGATGTATAAAGTGATGCGAAATTCTATGGAAGAAGATTGTGATACCAATGTGAAAGATAACAAAGATAAAGTATACAGTAGGTGAGAGTGAGGGAAGGCATGATGACTGGTGAGAATTTGAGACATAACATGGCGGAGGGGCTCTGGGAGAAAAATGAGGAAAAATAAAGGAGTGAGAGTGAAGTAGCGGAGGTGTGTGGTGTGAAGGAGAGGAGTGAGGGAGGTGAGGGAGGCGAGAGGGAGGTTACAGTAATGACACAATAACTTCCACACAGGTGAGGCGAGTAGAGGAACTCAGGTAATGGAATACTTGAGCAAGCTGAAAGGGGAAGCAAGTGGAAGAGGAAAGAAGGAAAGAACAACGGAGCAGAGCGATGGAAGGAAGGAAGGAAGGAAGGATGGTAGGGGAGGAGGCAAAATGAGGAACGTAAAATGAGGGACATTGAAAAGTTACAGTGCTGGTGTGGCATGCATAATAAGGGTGGGAAAAAATTACAACACTTTTTTGTCCCTCACGTTGTGGCGGTCGTTTGAAAGTTTTATCTCGTATTTATTATAAGAAACATAAATAAAATGTGCGGATGATTACTTGTGAAAATAAAGAAATGAGTCATGAACATATTACTTCGATAGAGATGATCTGATATTTACGACGTGATTGATTTAGGAGCAGCTGGTATGTATGTATGTGGTTGTGCTCACTGGCATTGAGAAATTACTGGTTCAATACTCTCACTAGTTTGTCACTGTTATGGGGCTCCTTGCAAGAACTAGTGCTTCATGAGTGTGTTATAGCCTCAAAATCAGTCAAATAATCAATCAGTCAGTCAGTCAGCTAATCTGCCAGTCAGTTAATCAGTGTTTTTATGATAGATGTTATTACGAATGTGTTATTTACATGTTTGTGTATTAATTTATGATCCTTTTCTAAGTGTATCGCGGGAGGTATAGCCTTGTTGACGCCTTCCAGCCAGAGTAAACAAGCTTGTATACACGCGATCCACGAGAGAAAATAAAGAATGCCGATAAGCAACGAATCCAATTGCTGAAAACAAGCAAATAAACAGGCAAATAAGAAATCGTGAAAATTCGCAGCAAATAAAAGCGAGACAAATGCGCAGGAAGCAACACAAAAGACTTTATTGACCTGAGCCTCCACACACACACACACACACACACACACACACACACACACACACACACACACACACACACACACACACACAGAATGTTAAGAGAGATTAGAAGCTCAAACAAAGAAGCTCCAACAAATACTAAATTAATCACCACTACCATCACCATCATCCCTTAGTGAATTCCATTGACCTTTCATCTCATTTGAACGTCAAGATCACCACCATTGTCTGTGACCTTGGAAGATTGGTATGTGTGTGTGTGTGTGTGTGTGTGTGTGTGTGTGTGTGTGTGTGTGGTGTCATTCTGAGTAATTGGTGTGCATAGCGTTCCCTTGCAGTAAAATTGTATTCGGTATTCAAGTCGTGGCGTGTGAGCGATCTCGTGTATCCTTCCCTCGCGCGCATCACGACTCCGGCTTCTCCAATTTTCTCGTGAGGTTAGTTTTCCATTCCTTCATTCCCTGGGGGTGGGGGTGGGGGTGCGTAGTGGAGACCGAGAAGGAAGTTGCGAGTGGTGGCGGACCGAGGCGGTGGTGATATCTGGCGGCTGTCCCTCGCCCTTGTAACCTGCAAACACTCCTCGCCTCATTGCAGCCTTAGTGTTACATCGTCCCTGAGTTCATGCTGGCCCGTGCTTCCCTTCCAACATGACGCATGGAGCTAATAACCCGCCATGAAGCCGTGCCGTGTCCCCTCCGCAGCCCAGCACACTCCCCTAACCGCAGCATTTTTCACCGTAAGCTTCGACACATGCCAGATGGTCCTCCTCCCCCAAGGTTTCCTCTGTGCCTCGCTGCTATCATCTGTCCGCCTACCCCTGCCGAGTTAGGGTAAGTTAGTACAGGTTAGAGCGGCTAAGTGGGAGTGCGTGAGGTGTTTCGCAGAGTCCAGCTGTGTGAGTGAGTGTGTGTGTGTGTGTGTGTGTGTGTGTGTGTGTGTGTGTAGCTTCTTATAATGTGTGGACTCTGGTTTAGCCGAGTTTCAATATATGTTGGTGTTAATGAGTTTTGTTCTTTATGTTTTGAGAAATATTGTAATGTGTTAACAAGAAAACTGTAGTCAATGCCTATCTATCTATCTATCTATCTATCTATCTATCTATCTATCTATCTATCTATCTATTCATCTATGTGTGTGTGTGTGTGTGTGTGTGTGTGTGTGTGTGTGTGTGTGTGTGTGTGTGTGTGTGTGTGTGTGTGTGTGTGTGTGTGTGTGTGTGTGTGTGTGTGTGTGTGTGTGTGTGTGTGTGTGTGTGTGTGTGTGTGTGTGTGTGTGTGTGTGTGTGTGTGTGTGTGTGTGTGTGTGTGTGTGTGTGTGTATCGTTGGCTTTCTCTCATTAATGTTATGCTGCAGGAATTTCAGGTTGCTGATCATACTGCGCATTCTGACCTGTCCATCAACATTTGGCAGATGCTAAACTTTTATTGATGTGAAATGTCATTACTCACACGGTTTACTTTGTTTTCTCGATAGCACTCACTCCTTAAACACGAAGTTATTTTTAGTTCTTCGTTTTCCGTCACTCAAGTTAGCATTTAAGTGATCAGTAATGGTCAGTTTGCTGTGCGTGCTGTCCAGGAGGAATAAAAATAAGCCTTGCTGGTTTATATACCCAATAATTTGCCGTGTAGACTTTCAGAACTTATGATGCTGTGTTGAAAATTACCCTCATACATTCACACACACACACACACACACACACACACACACACACACACACACACACACACACACACACACACAAGTGGAGATCAATGTGATGAAGTGGATTAAAAGAACATCCATTCAATTCTTTCAACGTGGTATTGTTTCTGGCATCATAATAGTGTATAGTATTGTGAAATTAGTAGATATGATGCCAGAAGAGAGAGAGAGAGAGAGAGAGAGAGAGAGAGAGAGAGAGAGAGAGAGAGAGAGAGAGAGAGAGAGAGAGAGAGAGAGAGGGGGGGGGTTCATAGTGTTCCAAATTCATTATTATTGTTATTACTCACTTCCTGGTCTCTTTTCTCATCCTGTTATTCCCTTACCCTATTTCCTCCTCTTTATCTTATCATCTCGTTTTTCCTTTGGTTTTCGTTTGCCATATTTCTTTATTCTTTCCCCCTTTCCCTGATTTTCCGCTCATCTCCTTTCCCTCCTTTTACTTTGTTACCTTTCACGTATCGTGTTCTCGCCAATGTCTCTTTTTTTTCCTTTCTTTTCCTCCTCTGTTTCCTTTTCTTCGTTTCCCTTTCATTTCCTTTCTTTTCCTTACGTTAAAAAATGATAGTGATTTTCATTTCTATTTACTTTTCGCTTGCAAACACACACATGAACACACACATGAATACACACACAAATGAATACACACACACACACACACACACGCACACACACACACACTCTCTCTCTCTCTCTCTCTCTCTCTCTCTCTCTCTCTCTCTCTCTCTCTCTCTCTCTCTCTCTCTCTCTCTCTCTATCTCTCTCTCTCTCTCTCTCTCGTTCACCCTTACTTGTTTCACTTTTTTCTTTCTTACCTCGCCTTTCCTTTTAGTAACAGAACACATCTCTTTTCACATTTAACACACAAACTCCCATCTTTCCTCTGTGTCTTCTTTGGAGCTTTTGTCTTTTTCTTACTTCTCTTTCCTTTCGCCTTCCCAATCTCTCTTTCAAGCTATTTTTTTATTCACTTTTCCTTCCAAATTTATTTTCTTATCTTTGACGTCTTTTTTTTTTTATCTTGTCTCTTTGTGGTCTGTTTTTTTATTCCTTTTTCTGGATATTTTGTCAAGTATTATATTTCAAACTGCATGATCCTCTACATATGTTGTTTCTCTTGTTTTTTTAATTTCTATTTTTTATTGCGATTTTTTCCTCCCTTTCTCTTCCTCTCGTTCTTTTCTGCCTTCCCTCTGAAGCACGTTAATTTTTCTTGCCTGTCCCGACTAACCCTCCCCTATTCTCTCTCTCTCTCTCTCTCTCTCTCTCTCTCTCTCTCTCTCTCCCTCTCTCTCTCTCTCTCTCTCTCTCTCTCTCCTTTCTTCCTTCCTTCCTTCCTTCTTCCATAAATCCTTTTCACCTTCGCTGTCTGTCTAGCTCCTTCACGTTATTCTTCCTTGCTTCACTCTTCCTTCTCCCTTCCTTTCGTTTTTTCCATTCTTCTTTTTTCTTCTTCACCTATTAAATTTTTCTACTCACTTTTTCTCTTCTTTCTCTACACATTTTCTCCCTTACCATATTCTTCCCTTCGTTCCTCTTTTTCATTTTGCACATGTTCTAAATACGTTATTTTTTTCTCTCGTTTTTCTTTTTACTTCTACCTAAGTCCTCTATTTTACATTGTTTCCTTCTTTCTCTATTTCTTTAACCACTCCTGTCCTTCTTTTACTTTGTTTCTTGCGTGCATGTTCTTCCTTCATCATCTCTTTACTTCCTCTTTTTCCCTCGAGTCCTTTTATTTTCTTCCTGCACGCTTCTTATTTCTTCTTCACTTGTCTTAGCTTACCTTCATTTTCTTCTATGACCTTACTGTTTGCATGTTTTCTTCCTTGCATCATCTCAATTTTCTTCGCATTGATTTTATCCTATTTTCTTTACTCGCTTCTTTCACACTTTTTCGTTCATCTTCATTTCTCTTTTTCTTCCATTATCTTAATTTTCTTATGTTTGGTCCCTCGTCCTCATCTCTCTATCTTCCTCTTTTCTTTTCTTTTCTTTCTTCATATACGTTTCTCTTCTTTTTATCATCTCTTATCCTTCTGTATCACTTGTTTCTCCTTTAACTTACTTGATTTTCTTTGTTTTTTCATAAGTATGCTTTTCCTCTTTTACCACTATTCCTTTCCTCACCTCTCCTTACTATTTATTTCACTTTCTTACTATTAACATTTTTCTCAGCCATTTCCATCTTTACCTACTACTTTTATCTCCATATCCTTATGGATTTCCCTTTCGTTACTTGTTTCCCTACATTTTTTTTATCGCTTTCGTCACCTTTTTTTTTTATCACTTTTTCTCTTTTCCCACACCAGGCCTTTCCTCTCCCACCTTTACCACTTTCTCGTCGTACAGGTCTGGGCTTCCCTCTGCTTGGGCAGTTGTGGAATCAATGTTCAATAGCCCTCCAATATCGCGCTTTCCGGAAGGCTCGCGACTGGACGTTACCTCTCACCATAGCGATGCGTGTGATGCCGCGATTCACAGTTTCATTACTTCAGCCGGCAGGAAAGGGGAACTGCTCAGACGAAGACTTTCCCTTTGATTTTTTTTTTCGTAGTTCATAACTGGTGAGCATATGCGAGGAGAAATGCAACATACGGAGGGTAGTAGAAGTAGTCAGTGAATTGGATGAAGTGTAAGGATTAAGGGCGTAAGAATAAGATGCCTAGACGAGGATCCTCTTTCTATTTTATTTCTTTTAGTATCTTCTGAAATGATGATGTGCAGGGAAGGGATAACATGTAGTAGAAATATTCAGTAGGTAAAATGAAGTGCAATAATTAAGGAAGTTATATAAAACTTGTAATATTTTTTTCCCTTTCCCTACCTCCATGAGTTATGATTAAGGTTAGATTAGGTTAGGTGAAGATAGATTAGGAGTGTAGAGCTAGAAAAAAGTAAAGGGAGCATTAGAGTTTTATAAGTAAGGAAGAAAATACATATGCATATAGATGAGGACATTCGGTCAAGTGGAAGCTGTACAGAGATGACGTGTAAAAGAGGCTACTAACAGTGAAATCAATAAAGGAATTGAACTTTATGCATGAATATTGAGTGACTTTTAAAATGGAAATGAATAGTCGAGAAGGAAAGCAGCATTGACATGGAAAGTTAGGTGAAAAAAACACACAAAAACAATAAATAAACATTAAAGGAAAGACTGCAGATATTTTGAGTAAAGCAAGGGAAAAAAAAAAAAAAAACTACTTACATGCATTATATATATAT
>CM035197.1:20452987-20468434 GCA_020233015.1 Callinectes sapidus | reverse complement strand
AGGAGGAGGAGGAGGAAGAAGAAGAAGAAGAGGAGAGGGAGAAAAAGGAGGAAGAAAAATTAGAAGAGAAAAAAAGAAAAGAGATAAGAATAATAATGAGAAAAGGAAAAGAAGAGTAGGAAAAAAAAAAAACCGAGAAACGAAACAAGAATAATAAAGGAAAGAAGAAGAAGAGAGAGAGAGAGGAAGGTAGAAACACAACTAGAATTTCCACTTACATCTTCCTTAGTCTTCCCAGAAAAAAGAACAGAAAACGGGTCATGAATAGAGAATGAAAGGAGTGAAAACAAAAAAAGGTTAGGAAAATGGAATGATTGTAGACCGCGGAGCCAGAAATCGGTCATTCATAATATTACACAGCGCCGTCTGAATGAACGAAGAAGGCAGTGAGGAGGACAACAGCAGGGTGAGTAGCGGGAAATGATAGGAAGGGAAGGGATAAAGTTTTGTACTGACACTTCAGGAAAACATCAGGAAGAGATATGTTGAGTAGATTGCAAAGGGAGAGAGAGATATAGTGCATTCCTAATGTTACCATTACTTTCTCGTGTTGTTGTTGTTGTTGGTGGTGGTGGTGGTGTTGGTGTTGGTGTTGTTGTTGTTGTTGTGGTGGTGGTGGTGGTGGTGGTGGTGGTGGTGATGGTGGTGGTGGTTATTGTTGTTGCTGCTGTTTTTGTTGTTGTTTTCTTCTTCCTCTTCCTCCTCCTCTTCCTCTTCCTTCTCCTCCTCCTTCTCCTCCCTTTCTTCTTCCTCCTCTTCTTTTTCTTTTTTTTAACCTGCTTTTTTTTCTTTTCCACTTCTTCTTCTTCTTCTTCTTCTTCTTCTTCTTCTTCTTCTTCTTGAGCGTTTAGACAAAATTCCCTTTATATTTTCTTTAAAGTTATACATTATAATATTATATCCATGCTTCTCTCTCTCTCTCTCTCTCTCTCTCTCTCTCTCTCTCTCTCTCTCTCTCTCTCTCTCTCTCTCTCTCTTATGGACGTGGAAGGAAGAATTTGTATTAGACAAAGAAATCTCGGGTAAGATGTAGTTTTCTTTATTCTTTTTGTAAGATTTTTAATGTTTCTTTTTTGTGGCAAGATATTATTTATGAAGCATTAATGTTTTGTAATGATTTGTCGATAAACTACTACTACTACTACTACTACTACTACTGTCACACTTCTCTCCGTTTCTATTAGTGTGAGAACCCGCTATTTACCTTACATAGTCAAGTTTCAATAGTACCTTATGTATGGGGACCTAAAGAGACCAATACGTACTTCTATTAGGAAAGGCAGAGGACTGAGATTAAAAATGAACACACCACTCTCTTGCATAGACTCAAAACTACTTTCACCTTTGCTTGAGTAAACTTTCTTCGGGGGGAGGAGGATGGGGGCGGCTAGGAAGTCAGCTGTTTGTGACTTTTAGTGGGAATGAAGCGATGGTATTGGCTATAAAGACACCCATTGGCATATTTCACCTCTGCACGGCCTTGAGAGAATAGCCAGAGCGATGTAATCAGTTGACTAATACAAGACTACAATCCTTTAACTATTGGGACCTTTAAAGCAGCAGCAGCAGCAGCAGCAGCAGCAGGTGAAAGTTGTATAAAAGTACTAACAATCGGCCTACATAGCACCGAATACTACAAACCACACTGCAAGACTCAGAGGAGAGTTAGTTTGGCTCAGTATACGCTCTAACACTGCAACCGCGATAGTCTTTTGTATAAGCGGGTGGCGTGGTGTCCCGCTTTCCTTCGTCTATGCGGGGAGAGGGAGAGCAGCCTCAGTCCACCTCAGTCACTCGGGGGAAGATGGCGGCTGCGGATAAGCTCTCGAGACGCTATGATTCTCGAGACAATTTTCACGGTTCGGACGGCGGGAAATACGGCAAGGAGTCTAAATACGATGACCCGCCCCACTCCAGGCTGTTTATTGTGTGCGGCAAGTCCATCACGGAGGAGGATTTCCGCGAGAGTTTCTCCAAGCACGGGACTATTGAGGAAATTTGGGTGGTGAAAGACAGGAACACTGAGGAACCCAAAGGTAAATACCATCCCCATTCATTGCACACCTGTCGCAGCACCCCCACGCCCGCGCCAGGTGAGGGTAGGGTGCGGTACGGTGGTTAGGTTAGGTGAGGCGGCGCTGGTCCAAGGTGGTGGTGCTGCTCCCTCCGTCCAGTGGTTCTTGTACTTCCGGGAGGTTTATTTCGCTGTGTTGGTGTTGTTTTGTGGTGTTTGTGGCGTGTGTAGGGTGTGGGTGTGTGTGTGTGTTTGGTTGTGCGTCTGTGGCTCACTGGCTACTGTGTTAAGTGTGTGAGGGTGAGTGACCTGTCTTGTCTGTGTGTGTCTGTATGAACGAACGTGTCTGTGTGTGTAGGTATGTGTGTGTGTCTGTATCTCTCTATGTGTTTGTGTGTGCGTGCGTTTCACCACATACACAAACAGCGTAAAGGCAAGAAAGTTTACACAGTACGGGAGAAGAAAACAGTGAAAGAAATAAAGAAGTTGAAATGCCAAACTACGATATTTTTTTTCTTTCTCTACTTCACTTCCTTCTCGATCGATTTCACTCTTACATTATTAATGAAACTTTTCACTCCTGCTCTTTGCTTTCATTCCGTATGTACGTGCGTGTGTGTGTGTGTGTGTTCTCATCGCAGGCACCCACCCACCCACCCCGTGTCTCGCATTCCAGTGTTTCCGTCGGCCTACCTTTGCGTGGGGAATGAATGGGTGATCTGTCTGGCGTAAAATTGAACATATAGGTGAGGTGTTGTGATGGTAGTGGTGGTAGTGGTGGTGGACAGACTAAGGACGTGTGTGTGTGTGTGTGTGTGTGTGTTTACAGTTTGTTGTTTTCTTCAAAGTTTCGTTTCATTTTTGTTCGTCCTTTTTCGTCATGAAGTCAGTAGAATGCGTATCTAGTCTTTTTGTTTTCCCAGTTCGTCGTATTCGTAATGTTATGCCGTATCGTCTTCCGTGTTATAACATCATATTTACCTCCTTTTTCTTCTTTCTTTCATTATTTTTCTAGCCATTTCTGCTCAGTGTGGGGCTAATGACAGCTGCGCGCACGTACACACACACACACACACACATCTGTTCTTTACCAGTTTGTTGTAAGTCTAGGCACCATTGTGACAGGTGATGTTTTGGGGTAAGAAACCGTGATATAGGTCTCTCTCTCTCTCTCTCTCTCTCTCTCTCTCTCTCTCTCTCTCTCTCTCTCTCTCTCTCTCTTGGTTGTGACACCTGTGCTATGTGAGTGGCTAAAGAGGAAAGCAATCAATTTTTTTCTCACTTTTTGTGGGGTGGGTTGGGGTTAGTCTTGCCTGACTCTGCTGATGTTTATGCACAGCTTTGTGGATCCATGTGATGCAGTGAGATGCCTCTGTTGTTTACCTGTCATGGGATATGTGACAGGTACCTGTAGAATTTTTTGGTGGGGATCAACAATTTCACTAGTGTGGGGTAGATTTAACACTATGAAAAATTAGTTGCTGTTTTTTCTCTAACATTATTATTAACCATTATTATGCCTTTTATATGTTATTTCATGACAAGCTATGACCAAGATTATAAGTGTCATGGATTACTGTCAAGTCTTGATGCATGAGTTTGTCTTGGAGTTGTGTCAAATCATCATAGCTTAGAAGTTATTTAGCTTTTGTTTTTGTTGTGGTGTTGATTTGTATGTGTGTGGATGCATATCAACACCCCATACATTGTCTGCCTTCTTAATGTGTCTGTGTTGAACTGAAATAATAAGAGAAATGGCTTGCTGAAAGAGGTCAAGGTTAAGTTAGGTTTGTTTAGGTTGGTTTAGGTGAGATAAAGAAGATAAATGGCTAGCAGAAAGAGGTCAAGGTTAGGTTAGGATAGGAAAGAGGTCAAAGTTTGTTGAGCACTGTTACTATTGTAAAGCACAGCCAATCTAGAAACAAAGTCATGTCTGCCGCCTGCTTTCTTCCTACCCAACCAGCAATTTAGTCAGTGGGCAGTAAGTTTGCAAAATGCCTATATACAATGTACCACAACCATCCTTGTGGCTTCCTCTTGCTGGCTATACGTGCTAAGATTTGACACACTTCACATGTCGGGAATGCATAATGGCAGTTAATTTATTTTTTTATTTTTTTTATTTTGAGTTGAGTTTTTATTTTTTTATTTATTTTGAGTTAAGGGCCATAATGGTGAGATTCTTAAGTAAACCTTTTGGTCGTTTGCTCATTTAAATTGCATGGAAGAATTGACCCTATTAGTTCTGAGTGGTGCTTTTTCTCTTACAGTAGATGGTTTTTCGTAGAATGGTCTATTTAACCCCTTTAGTATGGTAACACTTTTTCATATTCATTCTGGTTACTATTGGGAGATTTTACACAGCTTCAGAAACTCATGTGGGGATTAAAACAGTACTGACTGGCCATTAATCTTCTGACCACCATACATCCTTCCTATTGTCAATAAAAGTGTCTAATCACACCAAAAACTAAGCATGAAAAGGTGCCCCAGTACTGAAGGGGCTATGTCAGTTTACATAAGTTTGTGTATGTATGCCATTTGAATGGTGCCAAAGAAGTTGTTGTATGGCATTTAGTGCTTGCCAAGTTATGCAAGTGACATGATGGATTGAAATGATGCAAAACACAACCTTAGTTCAGTAATTTGCCATGAGACACAAAGGTAGAGTGTTTGCTGTTAGGGTGTGGTGTTCAGGATGATAGACAGACAGCTGGTGTGAGATGATATTTTGGCTGAGAGGTAATGATCAAGACCGAATAACTATCAACAAATTGGCCTTTTTTTATTATCCTTGTTGTCATACATTACATAATCCTCTCGCTTTCTTGGATTTTCTCTTATTTTCCCTTAACCCTGACCAGATTTACCATTATAGTGATTACCAACGGTTAGTTTCCATCCAGTCTTGCTTGCAAATTATGTTAAACTCTATTTGTGTGGCCTCCTGCAGATTTCCTGGGCCGTAATCTAGTCCTGTCTGCCTAATGCTAAGCTGCCCTGATTAGTATGGTTGTGTAGCAAGTGTCTGATACTCTTAGGTATATGGTGGTTTCTGTTGCTTCCTCCACTGTTCATGTTCCTTCTGTTTTGGATTTGTTTATGTATTTATTTAGTGTATGTGGGGAAAAAAGACAATTTGAATCCACTATTTTTCTTTCCATTAGTTACTGAAGTGGTGATTTTTCATGTGTGCGTTGATCGTTTCTATTGTAACTATTTTATTGAACATTGAAGAAGAGGAAGACTTACTGAAGGGACGAATCGGAAGATGATGTGTAAGAAAAAGATTTGAGAGACAGCGGGATGGAAAACACTATTGAGGACCTTTTATAAAAATGGGAAAAAAGCTAAAGAAGAAGAAGGAAAATGATGTATGCACAAGTGTTTTAAGAACATCATTTGCAATAATCTTCCCAAACTTTTTACTCTTTCATTTTCTTGTGGTATTGAGAAACTTTCCTGTGGGATTCAGAGTTCTTGTATATGCAATTCACATGTATTTCACTGCAACACAAAAGCTCATATTTTCTTACATACTGGTTGCTCTCATGGGAACTGATTTTAAAGACCATGGAGATGAATACTTATTTTATCAGGTTTAATCTATCACTAGAATCATAAAAGAAATCCTTTGAAAAACACTGCTAAAATGTTTGTGTTGTTCTACCTTAGGGTAACTCTTGGCCCTGTGATGTTTCCTTGGTTAATGAAGTAGGAAAGGAAAGTCTCAGTTGGATGAAATTACTTGCATGTTTTATTCTGTTACATCTGATCTCCGTTTTATAGACCTTTGTTTTGCTTTTCCTCCTTCCTTTGACTTGGGTGGTGTCAGCTGTTGTTTGAAGATTAATGTTGTTTTCACTCTTGCTTTTTAGAGTGTGAAGAGGCTGATTGTGTGCGTGTGTTTATTGCAGTGTTGTCTTAGGAAGGGTGTGGAGTAGTGTGGGCAGTTTATTTTACACTATCACTTTCATCGTAAAGTGGATCCACCTCTATGTTAAAAGATCATTGTGTCTGGTGTGGGGGTTTTCAAGTACTACTGTTGGAATTATTCTACCCATCTGGACATCTCAGAATAGCCAAGCATGTCAGGAAGAAAGAAAAAAATAGGTAGTAGTAGTATGAGGGTGAAGCCGAAGCCAAGATCCACAGGTATCTCGTTGTGAGGGAAAGGAAGGGGAAAAAAAGGAAAAGAAAAAAAAAGTGAATTGTGTTGCCAGAGATGTGCAGTGGGGTACCCGACAGCTCCCAGAATGGGGCCCTCACTCTGACATGGGCTTTGTAAACACACCACAACTTCCCTTCAACGCCTTGACAATTTCACTTTTATGGCGTGCAGTTGGGGAATGAGGATGTTGCCATTGCTGCTGCTGCTGCTACTACTACCTGCTTGCCAGACCACACAGTGCGTCCCATCCCATTCACACTGCTGATTTGTGACACCAGACAGGAAATTCATCTTAAAACACACAAATATCACAACGGGAAACATAAATGCTGCTTAGGATGATAGACAGACAGCAGGAGGTGTGAATTAATGTTTGCTTGTGAGGGAATGATTAAGACAGGCCAAGTATTAACAGAAGGGCTGGAGGAACCAGGTGTATGACATGCTGGTGTGACACTACTACCATCTGGTCCTGTGTAGCACTCACTGGGGGTCCTGCCTCACTAAAAGACCTCTCTCTCATTTCTTTTTTCCTGTAAAAATAGAGGAAAAACTCGTGAATGAATATTCTTACTGTGCCATATCATCCCCCTTTATTTCTCTCATAAAGCCAAAACTTTCTTCTGTGAATGAGTTTTGTTTTTTGCATGTTGGGGTTTATACTAATATTTTTACTTAATTCTTCCTTCCAAAAGTATTTCTTGTATATTTATGTATTCCTGTTTCTTCCTGCTTTTGATTTTAATACGTATACAATCTCTCTCTCTCTCTCTCTCTCTCTCTCTCTCTCTCTCTCTCTCTCTCTCTCTCTCTCTCTCAGTATTTTCAAGGTGTGGGGTTTTCAATAGATAAAGTGTATTAATAAACTACTCATCTACTTATGCTGTGCCTGTCCTTTCCTCTTTCCCTGCCTGCTGTCGTGTTTGCCTGCCTAATGATCATGTGCAACTCTACAGCTTGCTTAACATTGTTTATATTAGCCATGAGTACATATTGCACTCTTACTTCATAAATAAATGTGCATCTTTTTTTTTACGAATTTTATGTATTGCATATAAATAATTTCATCCAAGTTGTGTGTGTGATAGAATGAGAACTAATTTCTAAGGTTTTTTTTTTTTTCTGTGTGTGTGTGTGTGTGTGTGTGTGTGTGTGTGTGTGAACAGGGGGAAAATTAATGACCTTCAACACAAGTTGCTATTTCGTTACCAACATTCTGAGAAAGCCACCTTGTGATGTACAGAATCAGAGCATGAAGAACTGGGGGGAAAAAAAGATAATATGTACTGATGGCTTCCTCCAGTACTTCATGTTGATATAATTGCTGTAGTTGATGTAATTCAAGTAGTGTTACCTGCTGCAGACTAGTTGTGGTGAAGATATTGGTAGTGGTGGTGGTAATAGCAGCTGTAATAGTAGTGGTAGTAGTGTTAGTAGCAGTGGCAGCAGCAGAAGCAGTAATAGTAGCAGCAGTAGCAGCAGCACTTGTACCTCCATGGCAAAATAAACTTTTCTGGGCCAAGTTTTAATCGGATTAGGCTTCTTGCTCTCAACCCAGATTGAATTTTTATCACCGCTCGAGGGAAGTGTTTCCTGCTCTACTGAATGTTGGCAGTCCCTTACCGCTGGACTGTACTGTAGGTTCCTCCAATCTCAGTAAAATAGTCATAAGTGAAGGCAGAGTTGCTGTTTGTTGTGTGTTTGTTTATAACTTCCCTAAGAACTGAAATCCATTTCTTCATCCTAATCTTTCCTTTTTATTGAAGTTGCATCATCATTTCATTTAACATTCTATCTTCTTTGATGAAATTGAGATTACATTTGTCATCTTAGTCATCCTCATTTTTGTTGCATTTTTTCCCATAATTCTGTATGGGGTTTGATAAAAAAAACCCTTTCCAATCACCTCTTTTATCCATTGCTCAACTTTGTCAATGGCCAGTACAGCTTAACGTGCCAGCACACTGCATCCATACTTTCCTCAGCCTCTCCAGTGGATAGTGACCTGGCATTTCCACTCCAGCCACTCACCACAGCACCTCACCACTCCACACTATGTACCCTAATCACCTCACTCTCCCCTCACCTCTGTACTCTGCTCCCTCAATGCATGTCCTATTACTGTTACTTCAACACTGGACACCCTATCTCTGTGTCATCCCAGCCACAAGTCCCTCAAGTTTGTTCAGTTGCAGTCAGCCAACACTTCCTGCACAGATACAACATTAGTGGTCTTATGAATGCCTCATATACTTTTCTCCTTTATTTTTAGTGGGATACTCTTGTTTGTCAGTAATACTGCAATCTCAGCACTTCTGTGTTGTTGCCACTTTTGTTCTCACAGCTTGCCTTGCTCCACCCTCACTATTAAGCGAGATAGCATAACTGTCTCACTTCTATTACACACCGCCCACTTTTATAGTCTGTGCCTCTTCCTCTGCTGGCCAAGCTGCTGTGTTGATCCTGCTCATGGAGTGCATGTCCCAATAATAACCATACTTGCTGTGAATAACAGAGGAAAAACACCTGCTGTCTATGCACTGTAGTGTAACCTCACTCACTCTTTGTTTGCTAGGAAATAAGTTATGGTTTAAATGCTAATTGATAAATCCAGATAATGACAAGATTTTTTAATACAAACAATGTGATAAATAGTTATATATGCTTGTATTAGGTTTCCAATTGTTTGTCTAGCGGTTGCATCTTTGTGTTTATCTCAAGGTTCCTTGTGTTCCTCATCTCATCATGGGCTGTACTGAACACTTTTGCATTTTTCTATTGTAGCAAATGAAACACATTCAGAAAGGAGTGTTGGCCATCTGTCTGTTACAGTACAGTAGTGTGATGAGTGGTTGTCTCTGTTAGTAGAAGAGCTACTTTAGGCATGAACCTAACAAGGGTAGCATGAAATGGGGCATGAACTGCCTGTCCAGGGACTGTGACCATGCACTCCACAACTGAACCAAGTGCACTCATCACTGTATCCCTTGGTCATGTCACCACCACTCTCAGGTCTGGTCTAGTCAGGGGGGCTGAGTTGGCCATGTGCTAGGGACTCACACTCCACAGGACAACACATCAAGACTACAAGCCTGTCTTACACTGTGTTCTGAGCCTTGCAATTGAAAAAAAATGTTCCTTGAATGAATGCTGACACTTGTCACTTAGCTTTCATTTGTAAATCGTAGTAGTTATGAAAACTCAAACGTTACTTGTAAAAAAAGTTGTTCTTGGCCACAGACAGTGAACACAAACATTATTGGACCATGAATGTGTCGAGGCAATTTCCACTTTTTGCTTTCTTCATACTTATTTCTTGATGTATTTGATTTGCTCACCATCTTCTTATGGATGAAAAAAGAAAGGAGTTGTGTGGAAAGAACCATGCCATCATTACAACCATGACAAAAATCAGTGCAGCAATCCTGTGTGCTTCACAAGATACCATAGATATTTAGAAATAGAAATAATTGAGTACATATGTTGATAGTTAAGGCTGGCTGATCTTTTTCTTCTAAGCACTAAAAGTAAATGTGTGTGTGTGTGCGTGTGCAAGTGTACGTGTGTGAGAGAGTGTGAGTGAATTGTGGCAAATACTGTAAGGTGAACACACATGCTCACACACACACACACACACACACACACATATGTATGCACGCACATCTATTTTTAGTGTGTGTGTTTGAGCTGCAATGGTATTGGGGTGATTGCATACTTGTGCATGTGGTTGTGTAAATTTATGTACATGCACACAATCGAGTCTATGTGGATGTGGGGTGTGACTGTTTGTCGTTCTTAAGGCAGGTGTTTCAGTGTGTGTGTCTTGTAGGAAAGGTCTATTTGTGATTGAGATGAGGAAGCTTATAGTATTGTAACATTGCCTCAAGCGTTTGCCACACTGTATTTCAAAGACAGTGTTATGGTACTGGCACTAGCAATATCCTTCAGAAACTAATGTGGGGAAATGGTTTTTGCAGGTGAAGAAGCAGAAGATTGAAAACACCACTTCAAAAGGAGTTGGTGCCTGTGAAGTTCTAATTAAAGGAGTGTGTGAGAGGAAGTTGAGGAAAGCCTTGGGGAATGTAAATGAAAATTTGAAACATGTCAGTCAAAGCAGTTACATTGTAAACAGAATATTTTCAACTTTTCAAAAGAGAGTGTCATTTAGTGCTGCAATGAAAACAGGAAAGAAACTAAATAATTATGTGTAGGTATTTTAAATGTGACCATATATAGGTCAGGTTTTATAGGTCAGTAGTGCTGTCTGTAACTAAAAGACTTTCTCTTACATCAGTACCGTGTTTGCCAGGTGTGACTCCTCATAGTGGTGGTGATGGTGGTGGTAGTGCTGGTGGTTGTAGTGATGATGCAGTTTGCCTTTTTAACAATCCATCTATTCTTTTCTATTATGTTATATGGGATGATATATTAGCTGTTGTTCATCTGTATCACTTTCTTTCACATTCTAAAACATTAAGGTGTCTCTGTACTCTTCCTTCATGAACCACCAAGGCAGCCATCCAATTTTACCTCTCCCTCCTCCCCCTCCTCCTCCCTTTTTTGTCACCATCTCATCATTCACACTCTGCTGGTTATGGTACAAGTATCACAGAGAGAGAGAGAGAGAGAGAGAGAGAGAGAGAGAGAGAGAGAGAGAGAGAGAGAGAGAGAGAGAGAGGTCCCAGATTACTTTCCCACCCAGTTATGTCTTACACAACTCACTCATCACCACCAGATGATTAGTGTGTGTGTGTGTGTGTGTGTGTGTGTGTGCTTGAGGAAGGGAATAGTTGACAGCTAGGCATTTTATTGGAAGAAGGGAGAAATATACACCAGTGCATTATCCTCTCTTCTGTGAAAGTACTTTAATGCCTATTCATACTCAAAAGATTTGTGAACATCCTTTATCTTATTATCAGCATTTTTTTTTCTTTTTTACCTTCTTCCATTTTGAGAATGTAAGATCTTGGCTTGTCGCTGAATTAGGTGGTGGCAAGATCACTGATTCTAGTTAGACCTTTATCTGTCTTATTTTTGACTGTCTGTGGGGCCTTGCTTTGCCCGGGATACACTGTGGTGGGTTGAGGCACCTGTCGCTGGCTTCTCATGGGGTGGAATGTGGCAAAAAAGGACTGAGGGTGGCAGAGGATGGTGTGAAAGATGAACGAGTCAATTAAGGGTATATGCCTCAATGCAGATAAGTGGAAGGATGAAAGAAAGAGATGACTGATTGCCGAATGTTGTGAAAGGTGCAGTGAGTGTTTATGGTTCTAGATAAAGGTATAGTAGAGTGGATGCTTGTTGTCTGCAGTGCATCTGAGTAAAAGAAATGAAGGTGATCTTGTTTTTGAATGGTGGAGTAGATGTTTGTGGTTGTGAGATGAAGGTACAGTAGGTATTTGTGGTCTGAGGTATGCCTGAGTCTGGTAAAAGAAAGTAAAGGTAAATGTGACAGTAGTTGGTGGGGCTGTATGGATAAGCTTGGATGAATGATATAATGGAAGGAGTGAGGCAAGATTGTGCAATTCTGACATCACACAGAGCGTTAAAGTGCGACTGAGTGTAGTGTGAAGAGCATGACAGTAGCCTGGGTGCAAAATAGAACTGGAGTGGCTAAGTATGTTATGGTTGAGTGTACTAATTTAAAGACCACTGAATTATTATTAGGTGAAAAATAAGATTGGAATAATGAAGTGTGTACCAGGATGTGCTTGCTGATGTATGTGTGTGTGTGAATGTTGTGAAAGTTAAGGATGAAACTGTGAAGTGACTTGGCTACTATTGAGTTTTATAAAAGGAAGATACATGTGATGGATGACATGAAAGGAGGGGGTGGGTGGTGAAAGCATAGACAAAGTGGTGAGTGTTTGGATGAACTGAGTGTTGTGGACATTTGAGGGCAGCACTTCATGTCACCTCACTGTAGTATACTGATGTTATACACAATTAAATCAAGTACAGGATAAGTAAAAAGGATTGATTGACAGTATGAATATGGGTGAGATTTGAAGGTGGATGTTATATTGCCTATGTTGAGAGAGGTTACCATTTATCAGTACATAATGATTTGGTGTTACACATGAAGTACAAAATCATAAGGTATTGATGGACTGTATGGATAAAGATGGAATTTAAAGGTTTATGTGATAGAAGGATGAGTTTTGTGAGTTATATTTGAGGGAGGACTAAACTGTATTAAAGAAAAGCAGTAATGACTGACATGTGAAAGTTTAGAAAGGGAATGAATGATGAGAGAAAGATGCTTACATTTTTACAGGGTTGAAGTGCCCGGCAATGAAGAACTAAGAAAAGCAGGCAAGCAAAGAGTGCCTGAGGCCCTGAATAACTAATAGGAGAATATGAATAGAGATGCAAATGCTGAGGAGGTCTTTTATATGACGTCGGGAGTGGTGGAGATAGTGAGATGAAACTAGAGACGAAGAAATGGAACGCTCAGTAGGAAAAGAGGGTCAGAAAAAAGGAAAAAGGAGATGTATGGAAGATAAAACTGGAAAGAAAATTATGCAAAGTGAAAAAGTGAAGTGAGTGGTAGAAGAGAGTAAAAATGAAGCAGGCAAGGACCTTGGAAGATGACAGAGTGAGAAGCATAGAGAGGATAAAAGGCTCCTTTGAAATGTGGTTAAAGATGGAGTGAAAAGTAAATATGAGCAGCTAAAGGAAGGAGGTAAACAACATAGATGGAGAGTTTATACAAGAGAGAGTGTGAGGGAGGAAATGTTGAAAGTGCCTGAATATTTGAAGAACGGTTATGCAGTGGGAGGGAATGAGATTATGCTCTGGATGTTGAAGTATCTAAGAGAGTGATTGAATGGATGCATAAGATGTATGAGATTGCATAGAAAAGAGGGGAGCGTGTCTGCTGACTATAGGGAAGTTGTTGATCTTGCTGGCCATTGATAAATTGAAGTAGTAATTAATGTTAAAATTATAGAGAAATGTTACCCAAGTCTTGAGTTTAGGTGGAAAGATCTGGCAAGAATGATTTATTGTTATGGTGCAAAGATCACAGAGAGTGGGATATATGATGCTTTCAAAGTGAGCACAACATCAGAAAGAGTGGATAAGTGGATGCACCAAGGATACCTGAAAGGGATTGTATATTATGTATGTTGTAAGTGTCAAGTTAATGATTATGAACAAGTGTATTGTATAATATTTTTTCGACATCATCACTTCCATCATCAGCTTGGGCAAATTTCTGGGTACAGGGAAGTGCAGGTGTTATATCAGCCTTAATAGAGAGAGACACACCAAGATTAATTTGTAAAGAGGGTGCAAAATAATGATAACAAAACTGCTTCACGTCAGGTAGGATATAATTACCCTGACAGTGAAGAATGGTTATTGAGGTGTGGCAGCCACTGTTGCATGTGTGACCATCCTCACATGTTGAAGCCACATCAGGTGCCAGCACGATGACCAAAGCCATTAGAGGCTGTGATAGGAGGGGCCAGATGGCAGTCTAGGAGCACCACCACCACCACCACCACCACCAGGGGGAGGAGGGAGTGTAGAATAGAACCAATGGGTGGCCAAGTATCATATCTTGACTGTCTGGCATCGGCTGTCACACTGCTGGAGAGTGACTCATTGGGGGGCTTCTTGTCCATCAGGTGTATGTTTAGATGCAGGTAGAGCTATTGTGGGCAGCTGAGATAGGTGTGTGAGTGTGGATGAGAGTGTGGGTAGGTGTGCCAGCAATAGTTTTTATGGATTGTTATAGGCAATGATATCAAGTGATGTGTTGTGAAACTTGGGATGTACATTTTGTACTGGGATATGCTGAATGTTGTTTTTGAAGTGATTCGTCAGATGTTTCTTAAGTATACTTGGGTGATAATTAGTATATGCACTACTTAATGACTTTGAAGGTGGGGTTTGTAGAACACTTGTGGTGAATATGTAATGTGAGGGCCAATGCTTATTCATGTTAGTGTGCTGCCAAACATGTCTCCGTCCCCTTTATCTGAAGTCTCTTAGTAATGTAATGAAGGTGTTAGGCTTGAGAGCTTCATTTGGGTTGTCAGACCACCTCTGTTTTTTAAGGTTCTGCCTACCACCTTGGTTGTCATTGTATAACCTTGAGCAGTGCAGAGCTGTGCAACAAACTGGTGGAGATTCATTGGGCATGATGGACTATCAATCCATCTTTATTTATTAGTCCTTGAAGTCTTCGGATCTTCCTTGAAGTTCTTGTTGCTGCCCATAAACTATTACAAGGTATTCCCTAGCAGTCATCACACTTTCCAACTCTGCATTACAATTTGCAATAGGGGGTTGGGGAGGGTGGCTGACCTTCCTCCATATTCTAAGCTTCAAACCTACCCATGACTTGCCTGTCATCCCAGTGTCATTGATTTTTCAAGATGTTCATTATTTTTTTCAAAAATCCTGTGTTGAGTCAAAGCTTCATTGCTGTTTGCTCTCACTCAATAATGATTTTTTTAATGAACATATTGCAATATTTCACTGTGGTGCTTATCATATTCTTCTATTATTTATTGTAATCTTCAATACATATTCACATTCATAGTGCTGCAAAGAAAATAAAGTGTTCAAGTTATTACTCTTTAGAAAAAAAAAAACTGTGTCCTAAGAATGAAGTGGTTTGTTATTAGAGACAAGAAAAGAATATAGTAGTTGCCCAAGTTATCATATTAATAATGCAGTTATGGAGCGTCATGGCAGGAGGGCGTGACAGGACTCCCAAATGTGCAGGCTTGGCTGAGGTGCCTTTGGAGCACACCCAATAGCTTCTCATGCTACTGCCATCACATTGCCAAAGACGGAAACGATTTTAATGTGCATGTGTGCATGTATGTGTGTGTTTGTGTGTGGGCATGCTTGTATAAGAATACAACCACCCACCTGTATGTTTTGTCATAATGATTGCTTGTTATGTAGAGTAGTGGCCTTGATGGTGCTCTGTGTGTGTGTGTGTGTGTGTGTGTGTGTGTGTGTGTGTAAGGGGATGTTTATTAATGTACTTCCCTCTGCCTTCAACACAGCACTCTCCACTGGGTGTGGTGTGTGATGTTAAGGGAAAGAACATAGGAAGTATGTAACATGTCATTATTCTTGAGCTGTGATGTATTGTGTTCCTGCTTTGTTCATGCATTCCATTCTTGTACATACTCTTGGTTCCTCAATTACTCACTCTCACTCACTTATGTGCCATGTTACCATTTAAACCCTCTCTCTCTCTCTCTCTCTCTCTCTCTCTCTCTCTCTCTCTCTCTCT
>CM035197.1:20433495-20452887 GCA_020233015.1 Callinectes sapidus | reverse complement strand
CACACACACACACAACACCCACACACACACACACACACACACACACACACACACACACACACACACACACACACACACACACACACAGGTGCTGCTGCTCTAGAAGACTTTCCCTTGCCGGAACTGTGTGTAATGAGCCTTTAATGATTGGTGTGTGGCTGGATTGCATTGTGCTTGAGCAATCCCTTTCACTTGTACTTTGATACACTGTCATGTCCCAATTGTGTGGGAGCTGAATGTGTACATGTGTGTGTGTGTTTGTGTGTGTGTGTGTGTGTGTGCGTGTGTGCGTGTGTGTGTGTGTGTGTGTGTGTGTGTGTGTGTGTGTGTGTGTGTGTGTTTTCCTGTCACATGTATGAAAACTCACTTCCTGGTCATAGTAGATATATTATAGTAGGTGAGACTTGTAGGCTGTGCAAAAGTGAAAGGGAAAAATTATGTTTGATCAAATGATGGTAATGTTTAACCTCTTCAATATTGGGACATTTTTTTTACTATGAGTTTTGGGTGTGATTAGATGATTTTATTGACATTAGGGGAGGTCAGAAGATTAATGGCCAAAGTCTGTAACTACTATTTTAATCCCCACCTAAGTTTCTGAAGCTGCATAAAATTGACAAATAATAAGCAGAATAAGTATGAAAATATGTTCCAGTACTTAATGGGTTAAGTGCATCATAAAGTTTGACATTTGTACCTTTTTTTAAAATATTGGCACTCTTATTTTTTTTTAGGGTTTCTTTTTAGGGAGCCGTTAACTTGATTTTAGAAATGGCCTTCATTTCCACTGCATTATGATTTACCTTTATAATCAGTTGAAAACATCATGTCACCAGTAACTATGTAAATGTGAGAGTTGATACTGCAAAAAGTTACTCTAGCTATTATGTGTGTGGAATACCTGTGATGTCTTTCCCATTTCTGTCTCAGTTAGGTTGAGGTAATAACAATTATAACACTTTCTCTGTCCATTAAAAAAACAACAAAAAAACAATACACATACCACTTACATCTGCACCTCTATTGTTTAATATACAAATATCCTCATTATTTTGTAGCTGATAACATCCCATTATCTTCATTTCTCTTTGATGTTTAATAGAGCATTTACAGACCATACACATCTGCACGTACAGCCCATATATGCTGACAGACTTAAAGAAAGGAATCTGGGCTATTGTCATTTGTCTGAATCCTTTTGAAGATCATATTGTTATTTTGGCTGGCTTGCATAAAAAAAAGAAAAAATATCAGTGTACTTAATAATGTTGTCTTATTTTTCAGGTGTGACGTATATAAAGTTCTCCAAAACGTCCGAGGCAGCGACGGCAATGGAAGAGATGAATGGCCGGTGTATTGGAGGCCACCCAAGACCCCTCAAGGTTCTCATTGCACACAGGTACATTGTAGGTAATTGCCGAGAGAATTCCTGAGGCTGCAGAATTATTGTCACAGCCACAAGTCACAGCCACAAGGGTCTCTCCTCATTCTCCTGTGCCACCACTGTGAGGTTCTGACAGTGATGCATTCTGTTCAAGTGAAATTAATAGCTCCATTAGATGCAACCTTTTGACTGTCGTGTTTATTGCTACTCTCTTTATCCTTTTCTTTTCAAAGTGTAGTTGAGTTTAGTGGGTGTTGAGGGTTGGTTAGTAGGTCAGGTATTTTAGTGTACCATTGCAAAGGCAGGTACAGATGATGTGTTCTGTGTCAATTTGGAAACACCCTCCATCACCTCACTGGCTCACCTTGTCAACCCTTAAGATGAAAGTCTTTGATGTTATTTTAGTGTATTTCTTTAAAATTATGTCTAAGCTATTCTTTCTAATGTAACAAGTATTGGAAGTTAATTTTGTAATGCCTATAGTTAATACATAACTTTACCAGTTATTTATCTTGGTGTGCCAGTATAGATGTAAACAATGCTCATTGTTTTAAGTGTTTTGTCAGTAATGTTGAGCTTGCAGTCTGTGGTTTGGCTGGAGTCCTTAACTTGGTATTTTTATTTTCTTGGTGTGGTGTTGGTGGCAGTCGTGACCAAGGGTCTCGACGAGACATGAATGAGGAGGAGCGACTGTTGCGGCTCTTTGTGGTGGTCCCCAAGTCCCTTACAGAGGCTGACCTAAGGGAACACTTCTCTCAGTTTGGTGATATTGATTACGTCTCCATTGTGCGTGACCGCAACACGCGGGACAGCAAAGGTTTTGCCTACGTCAAATACCACAGGTAGGGCAAAGATCTCCTCCTTTCCTCTTGCTTTACACTTAACTTTGGTTGCTGGATACCAAGTAGTCAGGCACTGGAATTTAAAGAAATATGATTATGTAAGGAAGAGCTATTGATTATTTAAAGTTTGTACAAATTCACTTATTTTGTATTTCAGGTTGGATGAAAATATGATTTGGTTTGATTTTAGATTTTTTCAATATTTATCTTTCTACCATTGTTTTAGTTAGAATGGAATCTTAATGTTTTCTTCCTGCTTGAATGTGTTTCAGTGAATGTAAAGTCTTCAGATTTATGAGTCTTTTTATGCAGTTAAAGTAAGATACAGTTGAATATCTGATTCTTTCACTCCCACCTGTATCCTTGTATGTAAAGTAGTTGTAGTGTGAGAGAAGCTTGTGATCCCTTCGTCATTCAGTGCAGCATCTTTCCCACAGAATGTCTCATGCGGCCAAGGCTTTTGAGGGCTGTGAACGCACATTTAAGCCAGTGTTTGCAGACCCAAAACCTCAGAAGAGTGACGGTATAAAGTTTGACGGGGGTGGTCGAGATATACGAGGAGAGCTGAGAGGAAGTGAGGCGGGTTATGGGAGCTACACTTCAGGGCCCATCACTCCTCACATCAACAACCACCATTCGCCGTTTGACGCTATCTCATTCAGTAAGTGTGAGGCATTATTGTCCTGAGGAGGAGGTTGGATTCACCACACTTCAGGAACTGTGATGATGTGTCTAGGTGTCTTGATTTATGATTGTTAGGGCATCATTCCATAGTCTGTGTGTGCTGTGAGGCAATGCTTTGTGGTGCTGAAATTGATTACATTCTGCTTCCTAGATGGTGCTATTCCCTGGTATCGAGAGTTATGATGTTTTTCTAGATACATATTAATTTCATTGTCAGCAACTACTAAAGTCGTATTTAGGCGCTGATTCAGAATACTGAAGACACCGTTGTGCGTTGCTTTAAAAGAGACGTTACTCGCTACACCAAAGCACTGTTCTAGAAAGAATGGCAGGTAATTGAGTTTAGTTGATAGACACCTACATTTTTTAAATCTTTTAAGGGATTTTAGTTCTGTGAGACTGTCTTAAATATCAGTGGAAGAAAAGAATAACTTTCAAAGCAGTCATTATCTTTTATCATATAGAAAGGGCAACTCATCACACTGTGTGGCATTTCCTCATTAAGTAAGCACTCACATATGGTATTATGATGGGTAAGTGTGATCATATTTGCTCTTTTGTTTCTTTGCTTTGTTGAACAATACGATGACTGTGTTTTTAATCTTGTCACAAGGAAACAACATGCCATACCATGATACTATGAAAGGTAGTGCAGCAGATTCTCTCAGACTGCCAGTGAAATCTCAGAGTTGCCCTCTTTATTCACACATATACATAGAATAGGTTTTGACATTGCCTTTTGACCTGTTAATACATACCTGTTACTAGGTAGAGGGTGTAGAAAAACAAGTGTTAATGTCCTGTCACAGCTTATCAGTCATAAGAATGAATGCCCCTTCAGTCACCAGTGTGTACATTAACCTTGCATACAAGAATGTCAGTTTGTAATGCATATCTTAAATTAACACACAGATAGCTGAGATTGTTTTGTGTTTGTTACTTACACAATGTTTTTTTGCAATCAACTGTCCATGTTTTCCTCCTTCTGTAGCCTTTCGCCACTCTGACATGACTCACCTATGAAGTGAGTGGTTTCCACACTTACAGACAGCTGTTTCACTGGAAATGTAGATGATGGATCCTAAGTGTGTGTATTTGCATGTGTGTGTGTCGGTGTGTCTGTGTGTCTGTGTGTGTGCATGCGCGCACAACTGGACGCACACACTGGTGTAGGTGTTAGTGACGCCCCTCCCTCCCCCAAACCAGGACATATCAGGACTTGCAGTTTGACTCTGGGGATCTGAAGTTGTCCACAGTCATTATGGCTTTGTGTTTAGTAACTCGTTAATTGGTATTGCATTCTTTCACCTGTTTTGGTTGGATATCTCGTAAACTGACTCTTAGAATGCTTTTGTCATACATAGTTGTGTAAAACCATAATTGTATTCTTGTTCTCTTCAGAGTAACAGTACTGAGTTTTCTGTAATGTAGATCAAAGTACAAACTATTATTTCTTGGCATAAATTTCATTATGTTTCTCTGTATCATGTATCTTGAGAACTATTGTAGTCTAGTAGAAAGGTCTTAGAATTTTTTTATAACAAGGTTTACTTTTATAGATGCATATTTTATTAATTACACAACATTCAATGGTATTTTGTATAACATTTGTTTCTTATTTTTTATTTCAATTTATTAACAGCAGTATAAATGGCCTATGATAACCTTTGCTCTTGTGCTGTAAAATGTGGATCAGTCACACCTTACTTGATACAGACTCTGGTTGATGCTTGAAGGATTATTGAGTCCTGTGTTCCATGTATAGATTTTAGCTAACTTGGCTAGAGCACACACATATCCAGAGTCATCTATAATATTTCCAACTGACTCACTGTGGTTGTCTTGGTATTCTGGTGTTGAAATTTGTGTCATTAAATTTGTGTATTGGCATTGCTATCCTTGGTACCACTGAGACCAAGGAAATTTATGGCCATACTCCCATAATGCCATTCACTGCAGGTTAGGAAAGCTACATATAGACTATTAAGAATAAAAAATAATAACAATTTATCTAATATTGCTAGTGAATTGGAGTTTGCACCGCTTTGCTTTGATTTGATTAGAAATATAGATCAGGTACGTGAAATTCTATAACCTAATTTTTCTTATTGCTCAACCACAAGTTTAAATTAACAAGAATTTTGAAACCATAGTCAGTCAGTGTAGAAGGTATTGTATAGCATTTTTTATACTCAATCAGCAGTTTTATATGCTTTACATTTTGTCACTCTGGCTAGATATGAAATTTCGTTCATTATCAGAAGGCTTAGTGAAACAAACATTCATTATTTTTGGTCAGTCCTATATCTGACAGTCATGTGAATTAATTGGAGAGTATTGGGAAATGAAAGAAGAATGAAGCCAGATTTGTAGTTCCTACCCTATCAATGCCCAATTTGTAGTGATGAATGAATGAGATAAGATAAAGTAATAGAGTAATTTTAGTGTAAATTAACAGTAAAATTTGCAGTTCATAATTTCTAAGGTGCATTGTGTTAACTATAGATGAGGATTGTTAATCATATTCTGAATAAGTTAGGAGTCACAAAGGAGGTTCAGGGAGCAGCAGACTAAGCCAACCACAGTGAGAGATTAATGTTAAAATGAATTTCTTGTCATTTGTAAGAATGTTGTCATTCCCTGAAATCTAAATCAGCATAGAGCATTTCATTGCAATATATATATGTATTCCTTGTTTTTCATAAAACCAAGTGTTTCTTCTAGAAGTTACTACAGTTTGAGGACTTACTACTTGCTAACCCATGTGTGGCTGCTCTTGACCAATGACACAACTGATTGCTGACATCCGACCTCCTACAGTGGACACAAGTGGGCTAAACCCCGAGGGTGTGACGCGGCTGACTGTTATTGCCTCGCCCACCCTCAACCAGGACCAGCTCTGGAAGTTGTTTGACCTTATCCCCGGTCTTGATTACTGCGACCTGAGGAAAGACCACAAGTCTGGTCAGGTATACTATCATTCGTGTGTCACAGCAGGGTAGGGGATGGCAGGGAGGGATGGGCACTAGTGTTGGTGTTTCAGGAGTGCTTTCTGGGACAGGGAAATGTAATATTCAGTGTACACTTATACACACACACACACACACACCTCATCATTTGCATTGTTTGTACCATTTTCCCTATAAACTCCTTTTTGTAAGTATTTTATCACTTTCAGTAAGGTTTTGACATGATGTTTGACATTATCAATCTTCTGTGCAATCAGGAATGAATGGCATCTCATTAATTCCCCAATCATAATGTAGAACCATTCAGATTTATTGAAGTGGGAACAAGGCTGAATTTATAGTATTTCCTGTGATGCTGGGAATGTGGAGGTAACATCAACCTAAAGTTTGAAATTTAAAGTTCAAGCTAACTCCTGCAATGGCATTGTCTATTTCTGCTGCTTCCATAGGGGAAAATGGTACAAATATCCCAATGAGGAACTAGAGACCTTAAACAAACAGGGGACTGCACTGCATATAGATCACCACTTCCCCATGACATTAAAATAACTTTGTCACTCTCCTGACATAACTTTTCTTTAGCTTGACTACACCTCTGAGCCTATCTTCTTGAGGTCTTAGCTTGTCACAGGGTGCTAAGTGTTTTCTCTTATTCTGGTGTACCACTTAGCAGGCTGCTGGTGGAGGAGCTTGGTTAGCATTGGACAGCTTGGCAGGTGTGAAAGATACAGTTACCCTTTTATTTTTCTCACTGTTGAATGTTGAGAGAAAATGATCTTTTTCTCTAAACATTTGAAACCTTGTTTTTTTTTAAGTCTTTACTGTGTCTTTGTAACATATGCCATGGGGAACTGCATTTTTCTTTCATCCATGAGTGTGACCTAGTGGTGTCAGTGGTTCATAGGGTCACCTCCACCCTGTCTCACCAACACTGACGGGGATGAATGGGTGGTGGTCACAAGGCTAAGGATCAGGGCTTAGAGTTAAACTGCAGCCTGTTTCCTCTTTCTCTGTGAGGTCAATATATTTCCTTGTCCTTCTATCAAGCTGTCTTCTCCTCAGGGTAAATGAGTGCATAGTGTTTTGCAGTAGAAATAAAATTTTGGGACTGTCAGTTAGGGTTGAACTCTCTTTCTGGTGAACACTTTTATAGTTTATTTCTTCTTTATTCTCCCCAAGGGTAATGTTAAAGTATGGATCCACATGCTTATGTTATCTTTCTTCTCATTTTCCAGCTGTTGATGGGGATCCATGGGTGTAGCAATGAATTTGGTGTATTAATGGAGCTTGCATCAGAGATAACTTCTAATTACATTAACTTCACAGATGATTCTCTGAGCTTTCTACTTAGTCTGGTACTTTTGGCTTTGGGTCTCTTGTCTGCTGTGCATCCCAATCATGTTTTCATTGTGACAAAAATCTTGGCTGTTTTTGCACTGCCATGATGCTCTGAGTGGTGACACCCATGGACTTCCATTCTGTGTACTGACAGGTCTGAGGTGGAGACTGATGTAATACTTGGTGGCACTGAACTCATGCATGATGTCAAGCTATTGCACTTTAACCAGCCTTTAAGTTTTAGTTTCATTCAGATATGATTGGCATAAATTCTTACCAGCTGGTGTTGCTGTCATTTCAGTCTTACCTTTCCCTAGTCTTTCCTCTTGGGAGCAATCAGCCATTACTTTGTGGATTCCTATCACTTCTTTATTTGCTTTTCAGTTCTTTGCCTAAGATTATAATGTAAAATGTTTTTGTGATCTATTTTTCAAACTCAATAGATTACCAGTTATAAACATAAACACAAAGCTCTTCACTTTTTCAGGTAAATATGCAAAACAATGAACTGAAAATTGCTTATAATGTCTATTTTTTCAATATTTTGATCACATGAGACTCAGCAGAATACATCCATAGAGACAGTAGCAACTACAAGGAAAAGTAAGAACTTCATGCTCTTTAACTCCACACACTATATTCCAAATCCCAGGTAGCTAGCCCAGCCTTCCTCTTACTAGCATATTTATCTTATAAGTATATCCTTTTCCTTTGATGCCATAACAAAAGACACTCCATCACCAGGCTCGAGGCGTTGCTACTGTGGTGTATAACAATATCCAGTCTGCCACTTATGCCAAGGAAAAGCTGCACGGCTTTGAGTATCCCCCCGGCCAGAGACTCATCGTCAAGTTTGACTCTAGACACGACATGCCCCCGTGAGTGTCTGTTTCCCAAAACTTGACTTGCTATTTGAATGATTGCCTTCTTTTCTGCATTTATAAACATGGAAAAATTTTTAGTTCTTTGGTTGAAGTTTTAGAAATAATGTTATACTTAAACTAGATTATATGTATTTCCTTGTACACATAGTTTGTCTCAAATTTCTTGTAATTCAACTTGTTCTAGAAAATATTTTTTTCATTCATAAAACTGTTTCTGATTTATTATTGTGCTTGAATTAGTGAATGCCAATGATGATTTTTATATCGCACTACATAGATAAAATAGGCTAGTGGTTTTAGTTAAAAAAGTCATGTGAATCCTTTCCTCATATCATCCTTGGTCTTTATGTTTTTTTCCCAAACCATGCAGAGGTCCACCTCCAATGATGACAGGAGCCCCAGGAGGGCCCCCATATGCTGGGTTGCCCCGGGGTGTGTCAGGTGCCTTGGTTCCTCACAATGGCACTATGGGTAGCAGTCCTCCCAGTGCCCTTACCACTGCTCCACCAGCACTTAGTGGTGGCCAACCTAATAGTAACATTCAACAAAATCTAGCACAGCTGGCTGAAACTATTGCACAAGCCACCTCCCTCATCCAGGCTGCGGGCCTTAGTCAAGGTGAGTGGCTCAGGTGACGAGGGCTAGGTTGCTCTTTGTGGCTGGAGAACATAAAGGCGGGAAAATGTGCCCATTGGTTAAATTTTGATGGATGCAGCATTCTCTACCGTCACCTGTAAAGTACTTGTAGATTATGCCGTACTGAAAAACTCTGTAACTCCTTCCCTGCTTCTTCATTTCAGGAAGGAAGTTTCAAGACTCTTCTTCATGTAGATTCAGATCTGCTTTTGGACTGTCTGGTTTAGTAATTAGCTATTTCAGTTGCCTTTCTCTATACCCACAATTTTGCTTTGCTCTTTGCCAGAGACCCTCCAATGTTCAAAAGTAGACCTGTAGTTCATCTGTTGCTTCCTGTGAAAGAACTTGATCTTATTGAAATGCATGTTTCAGGCCAGAGTACTGTCAACAACATTGGTGGCAGCCCAGGTCAAATAACTGGGGGTGAGACATATGACCCTTCCTACTGCTCTGTCAAGCTACCACCACCACAGCCCCTTGCACCTGTGGACTCTGCAGTTGCTGAGAGGTATGAATTGTATCCTTTCATCTTTTGCTGTCCTCTTTAGATAAACTCTCTCTCTCTCTCTCTCTCTCTCTCTCTCTCTCTCTCTCTCTCTCTCTCTCTCTCTCTCTCTCTCTCTCTCTCTCTCTCTCTCTCTCATTGTATAAATTGTAATGTGTGCCTGTATATTTCTGTTGCAATTCTTGAGTGGTGGATATCTTCTCTGGCTCTCCTCCAGGTTGTTCATTGTGTGCCATCCTTCACCACCTCCAATATATGCACTGAAGGATGTTTTTGGCCGGTTTGGGAACCTGATCGATATCTATATGTTGAATGGCAAGACCTTTGGTTATGCTAAATATTCCTCCAAAGAATCAGCAGACAAAGCCATAGTGGTGAGTATATACAGTGGTTAGTGAAAATACTTTGGGCTCAAAAAGATCAGTTGTTTATCAAACTGAGTGAATTTTGTGTGTGTGTGTCTGTGTGTAGGGAAGTATATGTTTTCATAAATCTTATTTTGAGTAAATTGGATTGTAAAACAATTAGCCATTCATTAGACAGTTTGTTGAATTCTTTGAAGTGACGCATCAGATTTGGTTAACACTGTACTCCACTCCTGCATTCAATTCTTTGGTAGCTAAAAATGTAGGAAATGGTCAGCTCTCTTTGATGTTTGTGTGCATTTTTACTGATCTCACTGTCACTATTTCTTCGTGCAGGTGTTGCATGGGCAAGAGGTGCTCGGGTCCAGGCTGAAGGTGATGGAGGCTGACCCCCACGACAAGGCTGACTCAGGACGAAAAAGACTTCGCATTGACGACCAGAGTTGAGTCGGCTTTAGGCAGAGGTACGAGGAGAGGGATATTTGAAGGGAGCTGGGGATGGGCACTGCACTGGTGGGGCAGTTATAACTTAAAGTTACATTTGCATTGAACAATTGTTAGTTATATTGATTATGTTTATTGTCAATATTTTTTTTTATGAAAAATGTTAGCCAATATATCTTTGGTTGTATTGAAGTATTTATTGAAGGCTGCTCTGATAACATTGGCCTTGTGCTCCACTAAATCTCCCTTAAAGAATATTTCCTTAAGAATGTGAACTTATCACAATAACAATGTGTCAAAAGGGGCAGTTCACATTTAAGTAATGTAAATATGTGACTTTATTTGCATGATAGGATGTAAAAGAGGTTGTAGGTGTTTTTGTTTTTGAAAGAAATATTTGTGTTCAGCATGCTGTTAGCTGTAAATACATCTTTGGCATGCATAAATTAATCAATGTATTTTCAGTGTACTCAGCATAATCACACATATGTATATTTTTTATGATGTTTGTATTTGAGAGAATCATTCCAGTATGGTCTAAGGCTGACTGTGTGTGTCTTTGTACTGTTTAAGGTTTAGGTGTTACTCTGACAGGCTGTGATAATGATATCTGTGATATAAAAATAGTAGCATGTTGCGGGGACACACATGGCATGCTAGAGGTAGAATCTCCTGTGTCTTCTGGCTTGGTGCGTCAGTAGTGTAACTTGCATGGAACATCATTCTCCTCACCCTTCTGGGGCAGCCATTCACCTGGGCAGGAGTGCAGTCACAAGGGTTTAGTGGTGGCCTGTGAGTCTGCATTTAGGAAGGCTGTGCTATAACTGAATTCTTCATCTCTCTTCTGGTAATTTTGAACACTCACTTCTAGGAGGAAGTTGGTCAGAAATCTAACTTACTTGGGATGTTTAGTGATAATTTCTTCCATTATTATTACTATTATTATTATTATTATTATTATTATTATTATTATTATTATTATTATTATTATTATTATTACTCTTATTTTTCATAACTTCTTAATCAGTTATTTTTCAATAAACTAACTTCACTCTCTCCAGTCTTTACCATTGTAGTCTGCTGCAGTTGAATTTGAAATATAGATTTTGTTCTGTAGATAGAACTAATATATATATATATATATATATATATATATATATATATATATATATATATATATATATATATATATATATATATACTATACATATGTCTATAGATAGGGGATTTGACAGATTATTTAATTTTTAAGTATTACTACCAACCTTAGAATCATTATTCTGATGTCCTTACCAGGAAAGAGAATACAGTGAGCAAAAATGTTTGACATAAATGATTTTATTTATTTAACAGTTCATTAATCAGAAACCATTGTCTACTTTGAAACTTCATTAAATATTACTGTACTGTTGTTTGGTTAGGATACTTAACATATTGGTGAGGTGTTTTCTTCATCTACATGCTGCCTGCAGCAGGAGCCAAGCTTAGTATTTTTTTCCCATGGTAAGAAGAACATTTTGCATTTATTTGAAGCAGGTTGTTTGCAGTACTTGAAGCCTGCCCATGTCCTTTACCTTGAGCAGCTATGTATGCTTATGGCAGGCCAGACACTGCTCACCATCCACTCTCTGTGGACATCTCATAATTTAATCATCAGCATGATCTGTCTGCGTTGGCTTGGCAGAAAATCCTTTGCCGTGTGGTATGTGATTTGGTACTACAGTGTAATGAGGAAAGAGGAATCTCATGATGTACAGCATGTGCAGTGATAGACTGAGGACAAAATGTGATAGATTAACTTTACCCCAAATATTATTTGCTGTCTAAAGGAAGGATTGTCATACAAAGGAAGAAAAATGTGATATAAACTGTTAATATAAGCTGTCATAAGGCAATGGAATATTTAAAATCTGTGTAAGACCAGAACTGATGTATCTAAACAAGCTGTTGACTTCCCTTGGATTCTCACAAAAAGTGATGCTGCCTCATACACATTTGATATTTCCATTATGATTCTGAAGAAAAGTAATATCACTGTTTTTTTCCAGGAAGCATGTTTTGTAGCATATATATCAATAGTTTTGGAATATTTATGCACTTATTGCTAGCAGTCTGAGAAGATTTCAATATGAAGACATGAAGGACGTGAGTAATGATATTCCAAGCTAAATTTTAGTTTTTGACATTGCTGGCATATTTCTCTGACTTAACTCTGAGATGACCATGACAGAAAGACTTATTTTAATTACACCTACAGGATCTTCTAAATGAAAAGAATAAAACACTAATTTCTCTTCTCACTGCACTTTATTCTTGTTGTGACAAATAAGATATTCAGATGACAGGTGCGGTGTCCAAGTTGAAATACTGAAAAGCTGTATTGATAAATGGTTTGCCAAATATGTTCTTGAAGTGCATCAATCAGACTATGGTACAGATACACTGTCTGCTCATCAAGTTGTTTCATAGCTGCACACATCACAATTTTTGCTCTGCAGAGGAAATAGATAAAAGTAAGGCCTTAAATGCCTTTTACTATTGTTCTTGAGGCTTTTCATTTTTTTTGCCAGGAAAGCAATGTTGCTTTACATTTTTAATGAAAGTCTCTAAATTGTTGTCAGGATACAAGTTATGACTCAGCAGTGTTTGACTTAAAAAGACACATCTCAAATCACATTTTTCACCGGGTTTACAAAGCATTCTCCAAAATGTCCTCCAGAAATCTGTATTTTTGCTATGCATTTAGATTCAGATCTATGGAGATCTTTTGAAATCAGTAATTGTTGGAAGATGGCATATACTGCATAAAGTAAACAACCTCAATCCATTTGCTGCAGTTTATAATAGTTATTTTTTAGTTTTTAGTTTTCCCTCCCATCTCCCATCCCCCCCTTTTTTTTCTTTCCTTATCCCTGTGGGTGTAGTACCTATAATGTTAAATTGACATCTTTCATGTTTTGCTAAAATTCTTGTTAGCTTCTTAACCTCTCATGTACCTCATGAATGGGGGATCCAGAGCCCTGCTGGTGAGGCACATGAGGACTGGTTAGGTTGAAGGCTACTGCAGCAAAAGGGTTGACTGGGAAGTAAGTGCCTGGTTGGCAACCCAACCCAGCACAGGTGGGGATGCAGCTCGGATGGGGGCCACACTCGCTTAGCCCTGTCACACGGGGCAGCAGCATGGTACATATAGACTTCTTGCATGACTGGCGGTGGAGAGACATGGTTTTCTGACTACTTTTTTTATGGCTTTTAATGTTTTCCAGTTAACAGTGGTATTATGAGAATAATAAGAAATGGGATTCACTTTATAATGGAGAGGGTGTTAGAATTAATTTATGCATGTGAAATGATTGTGAGATTCACGTTTAACACATGCAGTGTACGTAAATATTTTTGTTAGATTTTTCATATGAATAATTTTTTAATTTCTGATAAGAGCCATTTTTCTACATGGCTGCCCAAGTGGCCTATCCCAGATGTGATGAGCTGATCACTGGTAGGGCCTTACTGAATTGTCTCGTTTCCCCAGCAGCAGCGTGTTGACATCGTGACTTCGCGGACCTTACCACGGACAGTTACGGACAGCCAACACAGCGACCTAAAACTACCCTAACCACTCCATGGTCCAATGAACCAATCCCCCGTTACCTTAGACAACCACCAACAACAACTGTTATGTTCCCAGAGACTCCCAACACTCGCGTACCAAACTAGCAAAGACGTACCTTCCTGAGGCAGCGCTGAACTTGTGACTACACACTGGCGACTGTAGCACACACGAGTGGTGATGTGTAGGGAATTACTTATGCATGACAATATTTTTTTTACCCTTTTTATAATTTTCCTATTAAAAGTAGCTAAGATAGTTACCAAACAGAGCAAAATTTGTTTTATAATGGTAAGCCTTTTTTGTGTGACTTATAAATAAATGCTGTATAGTAATTTAATGATAGTGTAACCATTTAATAAAGAATAATGTTCAAATTTCAGATTGTGAGTGTAATGTGTCGTAGCACTTTGGTAATATGTGTATAGGAAGGCACATTTTATATTTTGGATATTTGACATGGTATACACCCTTCAGTATTAGTGTTTGAAGTAATGTCCGTGCATCTGTTGATTTTCTATATTTGTTAATTTTGCAGCTGTTACAGAGGCCACTATTCTGAATAGTTCTTGGATCACAAGCTGTTGGCAAGTAAAACTTTGTGCACCACTTTTCACAACAGAAAGACCTCTGATTGATGCAACTGGGATAAAAAAGAAACAAAAAAACTCGGCCTATGATATTTAGGCCTTCATTTGTTCCACAGTAGGATTTGCTGTCAGTAGCAGTTTCCAGTGGCCATATAGCATAATATAAAATCTCAGTCTTCTATGAACTGAGCCTGCTATCCTTCCACTAACAGATAGGAGAATGGACACCTCAGTACTTCAAAGTCACTGTCCAGATCTGCATCACCCAAGAACAATTCAGGTGTGATTTTCCTGTTGAGCCTCACATTCCAATCCTATCTGTTAATAATAGTTTGAATTAGGAGACTTTAGATGTTGATGCTTCACGTGGCAGACTGATTACAGAGTATGTAAATAACATTGGACTTGACTGAAATGATTTATTTGAATGATTTTACTTTCAATACATTGGATGTATTGTGGGTGGAATGTTTTGATATTTTAAAAAGTTTAATTTGTTGAACACTATTGAGGTAACTTAATTTCTTGAACATAATGAAAGTAATAAAAAGTCATCAAGCAGCTTTTGATGGCATAATTCTTCAAGATACAAGAACTTGATAAATTTCTGGTTTGTTATATCTGTTGTTAATGTTAGTTTCATCAAAACTCATTCTTTGGCAGTAATTTGTAATTAAAAGATTTGTATTTCAGAGATTTATAATGTATAAATAGATTTAGCAGCTCTCGATAGTTGAAGAAAAGACTTTGTAAGACTTAGCAGACAGACTTCAGAACAGACATCTGACAGCACACAAATAGAACCCAAACAGATACAGAACTTGATGAAGTACACATTTGTGTGCCAGATAAGTATGGTAAATGTGTGTGAAGCTTCATCAAGTGGGTCTGTTTTTTTTAAATTGAGATGACTTGCCACCTCATCAAGAGGGTGGTAGTGGTGGTGTTTATTGCATTATCATCCATTTAGATTTCAGTGGTAAGGGTTCTGGCTGCCTGACCTAATGGTAGACCCAACAGTATGACTAGAGCAGTGTGCCTGACGCCGACTGTGATGGGACAAGAGGCAGTATTACCTCCTTTTGTTTCCAGCACAGCTGGTTTGACAGAAGTTGGCTCAGGCTGGATCACCTGTACCTGTTTGGGAACTAAGTCATTGTTTGAATGTTCCAATAATAGGGCTGTAAGTCCTTGGAAAATTATTTATGTATATATTTATTCATTTGGTGAGAAAGCCAGTATTTATTTTTGGCCACCAAAGGTGCACAAATACATAAAGTTAGTACAATTGCATTTCCATGAAGCTGCAGAATGTCCTTGTGTTCACTTGTCTTTGAGAAGAATATGTGAGAAATTTTATTTGCTCCAAGCTTGGTTGTGTGTTTGATGCTGATGTACATAGTTGTTTTTACAGTGTCATTGTTTTAATACTTGAGTATTGGCCAGCCAACAAATATGCAATTACAAGTGTTAGCTGTGTGTGTGGTAGGCTGAGTCAAACTACCATTTCATATTTTTTTGGTCAATTCCACATATTTTCACATATACAGTAAGGCTTATATTTACATAACATGTAAAACAAACAATACAAGTAATAAATAATATTACTTTGCCTAACCTGAATTTTCTGTGGATTTCTATATTATGACATTGTGTCAAGAGTACAGTATAATGAATTCATCTTCAGTCAATCGACCGTCATTTGTGAATCTGTGAGAGTTATTTTCTTTGTTATTGACCAATCTTTGAGAGTGCTTCGATTGGGAGGGTTATTTGCATTACTATTAACCTTTCTGGTGTGCTATAGTGCTTACGAGACAATGCACTTGTTGGAACTAACATTGTTTCCTGATTGGTAAAGGGTAATTAGGTTTTGAAATATTTTGGTGACTAATATAAGTAAAAAGATGCATTTTCACAATATACGTCAAGTAATGTAAATATTGGAAAGTAAGTAGTAGCAGTAACAGTAGTACCATCTGAAATTTGTACGTGTCGGTCTAGGAATAATAGATCCTTGTCTCTGTAGATACAAGGTGACAGAAAACGTGATGCAGTACGAGAACTTTTCCTAAACACTACGACAACAGTATATCACAGCCAATTTAAGCTGGTGAATTGCTCTTCACAACCCTCCTCCCTCGTATAGGCACTCTGACTGTGTATTTGTGTTAAGTGTGTATCGAGAAAGCCAGGTGCACACATCGGTTGTCTCATTAACGTAACAACCACTCGAACTCCCATAACTCGCTATCAGTGTGTGGCGAGCGTAAACAGATAGTTAATGACCATAAACGGTGGAGTGGAGAGGTTAGTGACAAAGTAAACTGTGGGTCTGGTCGGCGCCTCGCTACATTTAGGTAAGTACAGTTATACTAATATGCTGACGTGTATGTATGTGTATAGGTCTTATAATCGCAGGGACAGCAATAATTGTCATAAGGTGTTTCAAGAGCGACCTCACAGTTCTGATAAGTGAACAAGGATTCTCCATTAGCATTAGGAAAACCACACAAAAAAAAGAAAAAATCCTTTATGGCTTAGGAAGTTATATTTATAAGAGAACATAAAGCGTGCAAGGATATGTATGCCTTTTATTAAACAGCTATCAACTGCCGAGGATATTTTTCTTGATAAGTGAGTGGTCTTGCTAATGTAGATGCTTTTAACCACCGCCAATACTTGTACATCCGATACAGATAATATGCAGGCCTCGTATAGGTGATGTCACCACCATCAGTCGTAGTAATTATGATGAAAGCCATATATGTAGGATGAAGAGAAGAAATGGTGACTACATTCACAGGAATCCAATGAAAAATAAGTGTTGCAATGTTACCCTGAGTGCTAACTGCAGGCTTCGCATACTTGACCTCCGTGATAGGCAAAGTTTTCGTCGGCATATAAGATAACTTGTCACTATTAAGGAACCTTTTTGAAACCCTTGAACTGTATCCTAAGTATCCGAATTCTGCACAGGCCTCGGTTTTGCAGGTTCGGCTCTCTCTCTCTCTCTCTCTCTCTCTCTCTCTCTCTCTCTCTCTCTCTCTCTCTCTCTCTCTCTCGTAAATATCAAGTTTGCTATACTATACATACAATAAAGCAGTTTTTAAATACTTTCCACTACTATTGTCACCATATGAATTGTTGAAGAGATATTGTCATCACTATCATTGTTATCATTATCATAATTATCATTATTGTTTTCACTATTATTATTATTATTATTATTATTATTATTATTATTATTATTATTATTATTATTATTATTATTGCTATCATTATTACTTCTATTATTATCATTAATACTATTCCTGTATCACCATCATCATCGTCAGAGGCATTATCATACTATCCCCATTACCATAAACATAACATAGAAACACCATTTCAAAATTATCTGATGCTTTCACTAATACTGATTATCTTTGTCCCTCTTCAGGTGAGAGTCTCGCCTACTCGCTTTGTAGCTAAGGTGGGCCGCGTCTCTAGTCGCGGTGGACGAAGCCCCGACACACTGTACGGGTCAGGAGTGGGAGCCTCGCCGTGGTACCTGAGTCCACAACAGGCGGTAGGGAGGGAGTCTGATTTCTTTTATTGTTTGGAGTATGGGCGAGGAAACCTTTGAGGGGCTGGAGCGCAAGGCGAGGGTGGCGGGGGAGGTAAGGGTTCCAGAGACGACAAGAAGTGGATTCCAGGAAGCTATGTGGAAGAAAAAAGATCTATTCAGCGTGTTTATAAGACCATGCCTCGGTCCGCCCCTTGACCCGGCAAGCAGAAAGCAGACAGTTGATTTATGATGGTGGTTGGCCTGGCCCTGGGACCTTCTTACTTAACACGGCCCCCAGGCACCCCCATGCTGCTGCCCAGGGGTGGAGAGGGAGAGGGAGAGAGAAGAGAGGGGGAGGCTTGTGGTCTGCGGTAAGAGAGAGGAAAGAGAGGCCGGTTGGACCAGAAGATGAGGCGGGTGGAAATAATGAGGGAAGGAGATGAAGAATGAGGTACAAATGTAACATCAGACAAAAATTACAAGGGATGATTGCACCAGCCACCAGGAAACGGAAAGCAGGAAAACGAACTGGAAAAATAAGAAAGAAAAAAGAAAAAAAAAAGGAAAAAAAAAAAACATGAGCGCGAGAGAAATACTGCACTGGCCAGGGATGCTTTCTAGAATACAAAAATGAATGAATAAATAAACTCCAAATAAAACAAAGGTGAAAGACCTCGTTGCGCATAAGTAATTCTAACCCGGAGAGGAGTTGACTTTGAGGTAAGCAATGGTGACTGTAATGACGATGAAGGAGAAGCAGCCAAATGGAATAAAAGCATAGGTGGAGTTGATGATGATGAAGACCCAGGGTAATGAAGATGGAAGGGAATAAAGGAGATGAGAGAAAGGGAGAGACAAGCAGGCAAAGGAGCCGTATTAAAGGGGAGGAGAGAGCACAGTTGATAATGCAAAAAATAGTAGAGGACGCGCCGTGAAGGGAAGACTAGCTGAAAAGCACCGGGAGAAGGAAATGAAAGGGTACAAGGTGGAGGAGAAATGGGCGCATATACGGTGAAGGAAAATTTAGAAAGAGAATCGCTATGAAAAGGAACGAAGACGGGGAAGCAAGAATAGAAAACAGAAAGGCGTTCAGGTGAAAATACGTGAAGAAAAGGGAATTAAAACAGGGCAGAGAGGCGATTAGGGAGCGAGAGCAAAAGGAAGGAGGACACAGAAGAGAAGGAACGCGAGATAAAAGAAAACATGGAAACGTTGAATAAAAATAAGTAAACAAATAAAGACCTGAGAAGAGACAAATAAAAAAACAAAAAATAGAGGAAGAAAGACAACGAAATTCAAACAAAGAGAAACAAGACGAGAACAAAAAGATAAATTTTATAAAAAGACATATAAAAACTGAATAAAAAAATAAAAGCAAAGATGAGAGGCAAGAAAGACAAATACTAGGGAAAAAAATACACGTAAGACTAAAGAAAAAAAACATGAATCATAAGTAGAAGAGTTGACGTGATATAAGATAACCACATAGAAGAAAAAAGGAAATAAAATCTACTAATTTATACGGAGAGAGAGAGAGAGAGAGAGAGAGAGAGAGAGAGAGAGAGAGAGAGAGAGAGAGAGAGAGAGAGAG
>CM035197.1:20339048-20341900 GCA_020233015.1 Callinectes sapidus | reverse complement strand
AAGAAGAAGAAGAAGAAGAAGAAGAAGAAGAAGAAGAAGAAGAAGAAGAAGAAGAAGAAGAAGAAGAAAAGAAGAAGAAGGAGCAGAAGAAGAAGAAGAAGAAGAAGAAGAAGAAGAAGAAGAAGAAGAAGAAGAAGAAGAAGAAGAAGAAGAAGAAAGAAAGAAAGAAAGAAAGAAAGAAAGAAAGAAAGGAAAAGATGATGATGAGGAAGAGGAGGAAGAGTTTTTGATGTCATTGTTGCTGTTGTTGTTGTTCGTAGCAGTAAAAACTATAGTAGTAGTAGTAGTAGTAGTAGTAGTAGTAGTAGTAGTAGTAGTAGTAGTAGTAGTAGTAGTAGTAATAGTAGTAGTAGCAGGACCACCACCACCACAACCACCAATACTTTGTAGCATAGTGGCGTAAAAGTCGACAACAGTTCCAAGACTCCTAATTAACTCTGCCCACTTACACTGTTGGCGCAATAGAGCACCTGGGAACACACCTGTGGGCTTCGTTTAGGGACTGAGCACCAACATACCCAGCGAGTTTGTCAATAAACTAACACGCGTGGAAAACGAAACAAGGCAAAATTGAGGTACACTGGGTTTGAAGTCACAGGTGGGCTCGTGAGCTCAGGGTTAAGGTATTTGAAGTCTCGCATTGGTTTTGTTACGGTGGATAAGTGTCGGATAACAAATAGCTGAGGTTGAAGCTTCTACTTTTCTTTTCTCCAGTAAATTCTTAATCTTAACTATTGCTCTCTCTCTCTCTCTCTCTCTCTCTCTCTCTCTCTCTCTCTCTCTCTCTCTCTCTCTCTCTCTCTCTCTCTCTCTCTCTCTCTCTCTCGTCATATCTAAATCAGGATATTCAAGCCATTTCACGTTTTCCTGTTAGTTTCTATAACATTCCTTCAAAACACCTTCAAACGACGCACGTCACAGGAACACATGATGTATGCCACACACTATAATATAACGACGCACTGCCTTACCTCCCGCCACACAACACAAACACTGGCTGTCCTTTTATACTGCCTTATCCGTTTCCTCAAAACACCAAACATAAGTATCCCCTATCATTCGTAACACAGGTAGGTCACGAACTTCCTTTACTCCTAACATAACTACGACACAGCCACCCTCTCTCGTCCCCAACAACGCTAGAATAAAAATAAATAAATAACAGGCCCTCTTTCCCCTATACCATAAACATACGGATCACAAACTCCAACACAAATACATAAGACTGTTCGACCTTTCCCTCAACACAGCCAAAACACGAGCACCTCTTCTCCCTTGTACAAACATGTTCACTTCTCTTGCTTCCTCAACGCAGGTAAAATAAGGACGTTCTCTTTCCCCTGCTAAAAACACACATATCTCCTCTTCAACATGGACTCCACGACCTCTCCCCAATACAGCTGAAACGCCTTCCTCTATAACATACACGTGCTCTCCCCTTCCCTTCCCGCGGGACACAGACACTCCCCCTTACTTCCCTGACACAACTGACGCCCACGTGCCCTTCCTCCCCTATACACTAACTCACTAACTCTTTTAACCTTTTCAGGGCGATACCAAGTAACTTTAAGCACTGAAGGGAAAACGCAAGGTCTTTAAAGCACTTAGAGCAATGAGTAGATCAATTAAAGGAATGTCCATGTGGCTAACCAGTACATTAATGTTTAAATATGGCTGTAGAACAAAAATCCTTCAGTACAGGGACACATTTTTATCATGAGTTCTAGGTGTGATTAGACGATCTTATTCACATTAGGAAAGGTTTATGAAGATCAGAAGGTTAATGACCAGAGTCTGTACTATTTTAATCACCACCTTTTTCCTTTTTCCTTTTTTGTTGTTGTTTCAGAAGTTGCATAAAATCGACAAGGTTGTATAAAATCGACACACAATAAATAAAATAAATATGAGAGTACGTCCCTGTACTGAAGGGGTAAGAAAAGACTTGTTGAATACTAGTCTAAGGATTGACAGTACCACTAACACCTAACCCACAGTTATGTATCAAACAATAGACTGCCCAAAGAAAATTGTGGGGTGGAAAACAGCAACACTTCTTTACAATACTCGTAGGGATGCAGATCGTGAGTGAAAGAGAAAAGATTTGCTTGATAATACCCATTCACCCATCACACACACACACACACACACACACACACACACACACACACACACACACACACACACACACACACCTCCCTTCCCCCTCACCCACAACTCACTTCCCCTTCAAACGCACATTCCTCACCCATCACCTTCCCTTCACCATCATCCACACTTCCCTCCCCCATCACCCACATCGCCCTTCCCCTTCACCTACAGCTCTCTCCCCCGATATACTCCCCTCCCTCACCCATCGCATACACCTCGCTCCCCCATCACCCACGCCTCACCCCTTCTGTAAAGGTCACAACACAAATTTCTTCTGTGATCGTGCAATGTTTAATAAGTTTGTTGGTTATACACGTACATGTAAATACCCAATAGTCATGTTTGCTCATTGTGCTTTACTAATTACTTTTACAATCTCCCATGACAGGAGATTAATTCTTTATTACTCGTGATCCTGCCTCTCGATCCTTTGATATTGTGCTTGTTGCTAGTTTGGTTGGCGGCTCACGATAATGACGTTAATACTGATTTCAATGCTGATTCCAATACTACTAATCTGACGCACATCGGCACAACCACACGCCGAACACGTTACGTAAATACATCGCCGGCAGCGCTACTCATACTGCACACGCTCACCTGCCTCCACATCATTACCCGTACAGTACACACGGGTCACCATGTCCTTGGTATTCATCACATTCCCTCCCCCAGCAACACACGATGTACACTGCCTAGTC
>CM035197.1:20316548-20334048 GCA_020233015.1 Callinectes sapidus | reverse complement strand
AAGTCCATTAATCTCACTACATAATACACGGCCTTCATGGAGGGAGGAGCAGGAGGATTGAAATGGGGAAGTGTGGGGAGGATATACATTTAAAGTCATCCCCGTAATGCATATCAGGGAACAAATGCACGCTATATTTGGGGAACTAATCTCACATTATTGGCTCCCGAGGGAACACAAAGCACGAACTCATGAACTCACGCAATGAAATAGCTAATTATAACCTTCCATATATAGACGACCAGACGCAACAAGCCAGCCAGAGCCCGTGTTATGAAACCCTCTGGCCTCTCGAAAAAATTAGTTCCAAAGACTACACAGATGATTACTTGCGTTCCCACGGATTAGATCACTAGGGATGTAAAGCAATTTTTGAATTATCACTTATATTTTTGAAAGAATCTTGAAAACACACATATCTCAACTACAGCCTGTTAAAAGTACTGTATACATCCTCAAAATAAAATTTATAAAATCCATCAGAGCAAGTTAGAAGCAAAGACAGAAATGCCCTAGTGTCTAAATACGATAACTTCAAATTTCTGACAGACTTCCATATATTTATAACCTCATAGACAGCTCACATAAAATCAGAGTTACCTATTGAATCTTGCATAAAAGTCACCTAAAAGGCCTCTACTTAAATCAGTTTATGTAATTCCGACAAACAGTAAGCCATTTCATAAGCTCAAGAGGTTATCCGAGCTTTAAGGGTTAAGGATGCGGTCATTAGCTGGCGCTTTAATCGATCTGAGGTCAAGACGCTGTAATTAGTAGTGTCCGTCAGATCTACGAGAACTGAGCGTACCCCACGAACCTCCACCCGTCTGGAATTCAGAGGTACGGATGATGGAGCAAACTTTGGTCCGTATTCAAAAACGCTTTGCTCTCACGCCACGACCATTTTCCAAGGCCACGCAGATGGTTACCGGGGCTTTCAAGAATGTTTCTCCAGTTCATAGTCTAGGAATCTTGTCGGTCTTCCTCTAGAATTATATAAACACCTTAAAAAAAAAAAAAAAAAAACTGATGCAAACTTTGATAAGACTTTTTAAACAGTGGAGGTACAGAACAGATATGCTTGAGAATACGAGGCAAAACGTCTCTGTTGGTGCTGCCGAAATGCACCAGCACGCACTGCACACATGTATGCTGGTGAAGAAACGCCGAGTCACCTGTATTGCAGACTGATGGTGGTGATGATGGTGATGTCACAAGGCTCTTATGGTCACGCACAAGACTAGCATAGTGACGCTGGCTAAGAGAGAGAGAGAGAGAGAGAGAGAGAGAGAGAGAGAGAGAGAGAGAGAGAGAGAGAGAGAGAGAGAGAGAGAATTACGAGTCTTATTGAAACAAAAGGATGTTTCAATAGGTGGAGTGGAAAGCGGGAGTAATATTTCCAGGGCTTCACTAATACGAGAAGTTCAATTTCATGGATGTGTCACCAGCATACCTTAGTTCTGCCATTCATGCAACCTTTCCTTAGAGAGAGAGAGAGAGAGAGAGAGAGAGAGAGAGAGAGAGAGAGAGAGAGAGAGAGAGAGAGAGAGAGAGAGAGAGAGAGAGAGAGATTCCCCACACACAATACAAATCAGAACGTTTTAAGCAGTAGCTTTTTTCTTTCTTACTTTCACTCTTTTCTCTTTCAAGTCATTGCATGCACACACAGCCTCCCACCACCACCACCACCATCCTCCAAGCCTCCCACCATCGCCCACTCCCTCCAGCCAGAGCCTCGTGACGGTGAGGGAGGTTGCTGGAGGCGGCTGAATTGTAATAGCAGTGGGCCGTGGGAAGCATATGAGTGCATGCTATCATTGGCATTCCCTACAGGCCGATCCAGTGTGGCTTGCATCATAGCAACGTACGTGAAAACTGCCCTGTCAAATGGATGGTGATTCTCCTCAACATACTTACTCCCGATGGTGTGTGAAAGGAAGGTGCAATGAGAGAAAAGAAAGGAGGGATGAAGAAAAGAAAAAAAGAAAGAAAGGAAGGATAAAGGAAAGAAAAGAAAAAGATGATCAATTTAGAAAATAGGAGTGCTCTCTCTCTCTCTCAAAGAAAAAGAAAAGAAAAAAATAACCTACTCCAAAAATAGGATCTCTCTCTCTCTCTCTCTCTCTCTCTCTCTCAGGTAAAGAAAGGCATTGATTGATCCCGGCAGTTGGGCAATCAAGCTCCGGTCTGACGCCACTTAGCGGCGAACTATCGCTCCCTTGTAAAACCCGCAAAGTAAAGGGATCTTCTCTATTAACCACTGGACAGGCAAGCACTTAAACACACACATTCTCTCTCTCTCTCTCTCTCTCTCTCAGACACACTACTGTACCTTAGAAAAAATATTCTTACCAACTATATTCAGCAACACACTGTATAATGGAGCAAACCAATAATAATTATCTTACTTGGTGAAATACTGGAACCTGTCCGGGCATCCTGCAGTCCAAGGCTGCTCCATGACATGGCTAAACTCCTCATTGGGGGGAGGGTGACACATCAAAGCCACATGCCCTCCACTCAGGCAAGCAGCACAGCCTTCTTAGACTACTAGTCCACACCCCCTGGCTTACTTTAAAGATAGGAGGATCTGCAGGTGTGGAAGCGCAAAACAATACAACAGATTGATGTTATGCTAAGACTTTCTCCCATTAGCAGTTCCTAATGAAACTATCAATAACCACCTAAGAGCAATAGATACATACAATTGTAATTAATACATAGGTGGGCATAAATAAAACATTGATTGATGATTGCCTCTTTTTAACATGTAGAATAACAAAACCTGTCATCAAACATAGGAGTACTATATACAATATATTACAGGTAAGATCATGATTAATGCCTTCTTTTTAAAACATGATGCTGCAAAAAAATATTGGCACTAGATATCAAGTTTTGGTTATTATATACACTACTTACTCATCAAATTCAATGAGATTACACATCGTAAAGTATATCATAGCGTCCATTTCTTTTGTTTACCTTTGTATACTCCTAAGATAGTTTAAATTGTATACTTCTTCCCTTAGTGTAATGCTTTTCAAGAATTAGATGCTAAGGCCTGCAAGACATTTAGCTCCTTTTTTTGCCGTCTGACTGTGAGTATTCTTTTAATATTGGCATTTACATTGTGGAATTCTTCTCTCTTCTTGACAGCATACTGAAATAAAAAAAGTCATTATGTACATGCATTTTACATACACTTGTAGAGGAATAATTTGTTTTTCTAACAACAAACTTTGCTTGCCACTAAATAGTGGCACATAAAAGTATAATGCTCAGAAACAGTAACACTAAACTTTATATTAAACAAAAAATAGCACATTTAAACTTTTCCAATTACAATGAAACAATGTTTTAGCCAATGAAATAATAATCCTGCAAAATATCTCTTCATAAGCATTTTCATTTTACCAACATCCACACTCTTCACACACTATTTGTAATTTCAAATATAATTCATGTATAGTGACCTCAATGGGACCCTGGTTGGGAGGTCTCAAGATTCCATTATCTGCTTCTCTCATCAGAATAGCATCTCTCAGTCACTCACTCAGATTAATGCCAAAATCTATCACTTTGTAGACACATTAAAAGAAATCACATTACTATCTGTCACTTATAACATGCAAAGCAGATTCTACACATTATGCCTGCATCTCAAAATTGTTGAGTTCTTCTTACCTCAATCTTTTGAACCAGCTCCACCTCCCACGGCTTATGGACCAGGCTGGTAACAAGAGAGGTATTGGCCCCACCAACTCGTCCTGTGCGTCCACACCGGTGAATGTAGTCAGCGATAAAATTTGGGAAATCATAATTGATGACATGGGACACCTGGAGTGTAACATAGAACAGTGGTAAAAAATATACAGGATTATAACAAAATACATCAGAACAGGATAAGTAAAAAATTTACAAGAACATAACGTAATACATCATTATTTCATTATAATAAATTATCTTTTTATCCAGCAACATTCAGGATAAGAGAATAAAAAGGCATGTAACAAGAGATGGCCAAAGACTGATATATATGAGTATATATATAAATAAATAAATATATATATATATATATATATATATATATATATATATATATATATATATATATATATATATATATATATATATATATATATATATAGACAAACTAATCATTTAGGTACCTCTTTTGCAAAGAAACATCACAAAACTATTATACACTATCATTTTGGTGTCACAAATTTACCATGTATAGATGGGAATGTTTTGGTGACTGTACACCAAAAAAGAATGTCCACAAGGTTCAATTCACTGCCAATCATTGTATACTTTTGATTCTTTTTTAACTTACAGGTCTGAAGTCCTTCTTCATAATTCAGTCTGGAAAATTATGTCAAGGTAATGAAGGTAACATTAATATTTATCACAGCAATCATCAAATTGTTGCTTCTAATTACCTACCTTACATGTATCAAGTCCACGAGAAGTGAGATCAGTGCAGGAAAGAACCTTCACCTCCCCCGACATGAAAGCCTCATAATGCTTTTGTCTGAGAGCAGAAGGAACAGTCCCATTCAGGTTAGCACAGGGCACACCGTTATCATTGAGGAGCAAGGACAGCCAGTCAGATGTCTTAATTGTGTTGCTAGTTTCAAAAAAGAAAAAGGTGTGTTAAGGACAATCACAAACAATATCTACCTCAGTGCATTTCTCAATTACTATCATAACAAGTAACAAAGATGATCGGATAGGAAAAGTAAGCCACAGAAAATTTTTCAGACAAGAACTTATTTTTCACAGATCAGTAAATAATTCATAACAGCAAAGAAAGAGACTGAAAATCTCAATTTAATAAAAGTAAGCACTGCATTGAAATTACGCAAACACCATTCTTTTATTAAAAAACATAAAAGTCCCCTGTATCACTACTCCGTAAAAGATTCTGTTGAAAAATCATGATTCTTTTATCAATTACTTAACAATAAGTAAAACTTGAGACAGAGAGCATAAAGAGCCACCTACTACAATGGAGGTGACATCTCAGCTTGTCATACAGAGAAACAAACAAAGAGTGGAACTGCAGCACCATTTTCTGTTCCACATTTCAACATTTTTGCACAAAAGTAAAAAAAAAAAACTAATATTTTTCATCTATACAGATTAAAAATTTAAGATACTGTGAATTCTGATACCCAAGTATATAGATGTTGAAACTGAGAAAGGACACAAAACACACATAGACATATACACAACACAAGGCATAGTCCGACATCTCTGCTTACCTGAATACAATCACAGAACTACCCCTGTGTGAATCATTCTTCACTAATTCCATAAGTTTCTTCACTTTGGTATTCTTGTTGACCCTAAAGAAGCGCTGTGGCACATGGCGCATCAGCTTGTTCAGGTGAGATGTGGAGACGCGCACCACAGAGTCAGGCTTCACATGAAAAATATAAAATTCAAAACTAGGAAAGGAACAAAAGAATTTAATCAATATATTCTTGACATTTACACATTAGAATGTTACTCCTCACCATTCTAAACAAAGAATTCATTTACTTACACATCTAAAGCTTTACTATTGTCTCACTACTGTCATGTACCTATCCTTTACTTGCACCAGTTCCTCATTCTTCTTTTACTTCAATTCATGGCACTTGGTGTATTTACTACAGTTTTGTCAAAACCTGTGTCATATTAATTTTGCTACTACAATGGCTAAGCCTCCTTACAATGCTGCAGTTGTTGAAAACTATATCAATAGTATGCCTACAAGAATATCATGGAAAGATTCACTAGCACATTATGGTTCTTAGAGCAGTCTGGCATGCAATCTTTAGGAACAACTTTTCAAGTAATATTCAGTGCTAATTGATCAGTATATTCTTACTGACAAAACTGCATACAATTTGGGTCACATGTTATGAGAGGAAACGATCAACATAGGATGCTGGCCAAGGGCAATAACAGATAAAAAGAAAAAGTCCACTATTTTGCCAGCTCCCTTGCCTCTACCCTCTGAAATGATAATAATTGTTAGAATTTTAAAAATCAACATATTCTTGAAAAGTTATACATCTATAGATGCTAAATAACCTAGAGCTAAATTGGATAATGAAGGAGACTGAAGCAGCAAAATAGAAATTAATGACAATATAAGAAATCAACCTTTCTCTACATGGATGGTCAAAAGAGTTCCTTTTTTTTTCTAGTTAGGACACCATTCTTTAATTGCTAAAGTTAATTATTTATGTTTTTCTATTCTTTCCATGTAAATCTTCATACCTAACAGGAACTTTTGCACTTGCTGTTTCATTTCCTTCAGTTATGTAATCATCCGGATCCCCTAAATCCCAAACCCTTCAATGAATAGTAATTCTCAACTCACGTTCACAATGGGTTGAAGGATTTTAGTGAAGTCTCTTGGTGATGTGGCAGCTACTAAGGTAAGCTGGGCTCCAGACAAGACTTCTGGAAGTTCACTCTCTCCTCCATCTTGTATCTGGTGGTAAATGTAAAAAAAATTTAAAAGGAATAATTTTATACTCCAAAAGGTTAACTGGTACGATGATAGTTTTAAGGCAGTGATAAAAAAAAAGTGAAATAGGTACTATATTCATGGAGTCATCTTCTTCTACAGTTCTTAACCTAGACATCAACTCTTTCACTAAATCCTCCAGCTGTACATATAATCCTCCTCATCAAAAAACTTTCCCTGGTACGAGTATTGTGTGTGTGTGTGTGTGTGTGTGATGAATAGATGAATGAATACATTGAATTATAGTTGCAAGATAAATATTTCAAGCATTATCTGTAACAGAAGGATAGGTACCATCACATAGGAAGAATTTCACAGCAGTGCAGATGCTAATGATAAAAAAATCAAGTCCTAACATATGCACCATGGAGGTACACAGTTTTACTTATTGCTTACTTATACATATTCTTCCTCAGTTTCAATTCATGTTTTTTTTTCTTTTTTTCTTTTATGACAAAATGTTTGACATCACACTTTATAATAAGCTAACTTAAAAACAGTACAATACTCATCTATTACATAGTGATGTGTAAATAACCACCATCACCATCTTTTTTCCTATTCAGTGATAGGTTTTCTCCTAATTAAGTTATCAATTAAATGCAGTGAATCAAGTACAACTACATTTTTTCTATACCATCACATACAAAGAGTTAAAGAGAGATATTTGTGCAAAAGTAATACGCTGTGGCACACTTCTTACCGGAAACTTGGTCATGAAGTGCGTGACTTGCTCATTGAAAGAGTCATCAAGCAATGTGTCAGCCTCATCCAAGGTGACGTGAGTCAAGTGGTTCATATTGTACACCCCTGCAAAAAAATAACCAAACTACAATCTTTTGTACTTGCATCTACATGTCTTACAGTAATAATATAAAAAAGGAAAACAAAATGTATAGATGTGAAAGGGTTATCTCTGAAAGGGATAACACAGCATGGAGGCAGCAAATCAATGCCTCTTGCTGGGAGTTACTTGATACAGGAAGGGAGCCTGCCTGGAGACTCGTAAGGCGTGACCGGCAGAAGTGATGCCATAGGGTAGGCAAGGCAACCCACCCCCCCTGGTGTATGTTTACAGTATAAAATGAAAAGTTATTTTTGTCTAAAAAAAAGTTATACTGAAACTCAATTCTTTCTTGTGTTAATGGAATACAAAATGAACAGATAAAATATATTAATATATAATGACAAGTTTACAACATAAATTCAACTGCATATCATTATGGGGGTGCCTTATAACCAAATATCTAACTACCTACTCCAATTAAATAAATAAAATTTCTGCTTCTTACTTAACTTGAAAAAAATGAGAAGTAGTCTTACCAACTGTAGTGAGCTTTGACAGAGCACCAAAGCTTGCCACCAGCAGATCTACACGAGACATGGGTGGGGACAGCATCCTCTTCTTGGTTCCTCCTCCCGTAATGAGCTTCACTTTGATCCCAAGATTCCTTCCAATTTGTGATGCAACCCTCTACAGACACCAATGATATGAGAGAGAGAGAGAGAGAGAGAGAGAGAGAGAGAGAGAGAGAGAGAGAGAGAGAGAGAGAGAGAGAGAGAGAGAGAGCGAGAGAGCGAGAGAGAGAGAGAGAGAGAGAGAGAGAGAGAGAGAGAGAGAGAGAGAGAGAGAGAGAGAGAGAGAAGTAGCATATACATAAAGAAAACTTCATACCAGGCTTACACAACATAGAAAGTAAAGAGAGCACATTTGAATCTAATATTTGAGGATATTTGATCCTCTTATGGGAATATACAGTGTTTGACTATTGTAGGACAACAGCAAACAGTGAATGATTTTTGACATTGGACATGGCAGACTTGAACCTCATGTCAGGCACTGTTTGTTGTTGGTTTCTGTCTGTCATGGTTGCCTGCCTAAGGAAAAAATACTAATAATGAATAAATAAAAAGGAACTTCAAATGAAAGGTATAGCACATTCAATATTGCATTACAGGCAGACACTTGGACCACAATCTCCTTTAAGCTTAGCTTTTTGATCTAAAATTTGCTAGATTCTTTAAATTAATTATCACAGAATATGGCTGTGCATGATAACAGTTAGACATCTGCACCAGTGTTAAGGCTGCATCACAAGGCAAGATCCCTGCTATAGACAAAATAGCACAGTACATATGTGATTTGTCCACAATTACTGTACTTTGTTCTGAAATGAGAAATTCTTTAAAATTACAGATTTTACATGACATTTTTTCCATTTTCCTATCCATTCATCAGGAATTACAAAAGGGAATGGGGCAGGCAGATGGACTTACATGAATCTGTGTAGCCAGTTCTTTCCCAGGCACTATAACTAGGCCTAATGGGGAATTCATAGGTAGTTCTGAGAATACAGCATTCCTCTCTTTTATTTGTTGCAACATTGGACCGATAAATGCCAATGTTTTTCCATTCCCTGTTTCAGCAGAGACTAGTGTGTTTCTTCCCTCCAGCACATGAGGAATTGCTAGGGACTGGAAAAATATGAAAGAAATTATATTTCCATTACCAAGAAATCTTATCCACCTACTACAAGACACTCAGAAATTGTACAACTTATTCCATGAGCTTCTAATGTAACAACCAAGAATTTCCAATAAATCTACACATTTCCATACAAAAAGCACAACAATGCACTACTGACATAATGAAATTTCATGAGAGTTAAACATTACAACCATAAGCCAAGAAATTACCTGTATATTTGTTGGCCTCTCAATTCCCATATTGTGTAACTGAGTGACAATAGCATCATCAAGGCCTAGGGAAGTAAAGTCTTCCTCAATGTTACCGTCATGTTCGAATGCTGGATTCTGAAAACAATCATAATACAACTAATAATAATAGTAATCATTATTATCATTATAATCATAACAACCATAATAACAAAAGCAATAAAAATCATAACAATTGCAACAGCAGCAACAACAACAATGACAACAACAACAACATAATAATAATAATAATAATGATAATAATAACAATAATAATAATAATAATAATAATAATAATAATAATAATAATAATAATAATTATAATAATAATAATAATAATAATAATAATAATAATAATAATAATAATAGGGTGGCTCAGAAGTCACCACACTCAGTCTTCAGGTCAAACAATGAGAAGTACAGTGATGATGAGGATGATGATGAGGTTACTAATTTTTATCTCCTCAAACACATAAGGAAGAACATCAATCTAAAAGAAAAACTGAAAAAGGAAAAAGTGACAGTAATACTGTGAGCAAGATAACAGATGGTTTTCTAGCACCTTAACTCAATTAACCAACCAATTTGTAAATACATCACCAACTAAGTGTGCCTTCATTAAGGAAACCAAACAGTGATGAACAAAATAAGAGCAGGGAATAAAAGGACAACTTACTGAGCCATGGCTGTTGATGGTGAAGTAGTCGCCTGCTGCCTTCTTATGTAGCCAACCTTTGGAAGCCAAGGGAACAGCAGCAAACTTACTGTAGCTCTGCCCATAGTAATGGTTAAACTCACTCCTTCTACAGGTTATTATAGAAACCTGGAATAATAGAAATTCAAGAGATACTGAAGTTTTATCATTAATATATACTATACATAAATTACTCTTTCAGTGTTGACTTCACCAATATGAATGTCCATCATAAGAAACACTATAGAAAGAGTGAACCAAAGAACCAACTTAAACAAACTGGGAAAGGACAATCAAATCTGGTCTCAAGGGATGTATCATTTCCATCATTTTTCTTTCAATGACATTTTAAAATTTATCTTTTGTTTTAATCACACATATTAGGTAGTTAGTTACGAAAGATCACAAAATTCTGTCAAATGTACCCAAATTGATTTTGGGATTGCATGAAACACATTCCTAAAAATGTCATTAAGCTATCATGTTAACAAATGCTACTTGAGTCAAACATAAAATTTACACACTTTCTGATTGCCCATTCTTGACTTCTGCATCTGTTGTTCTCTCTCTTTTCTTCTCTCCTTCAGTTTTTCTTTTTTCAGCCTCCGTTGCACTGTCATAGGCATTTTTATCACAGAAAACTCGGTCTGAGAAATGCATCTTGTCTGAAAATTTAAAATATATAAATGAAGAAATGCCAAAATATATAAAAATCATATCAAAGGGAAAGTATTTTCAATGTTATGTATGATAAGAAAGCTAATACGTACATACCACTAAATATTCTTCACCTGTCCTACTAAAAAAAAGAAAGAAAAAAAAAAAGTTCACTAACCTGTAACCCATACAGTCCATAGAGTGGATACAAGACTTGCAACCTTTGGGATGCCACTATTGGTACAAGAGGTTGCCACATGATGCACTTTGCTAAAATAAAAGTCAACTTAGTGTTATTTCAATCTTTTGTCTGGACAGAATAAAAAATAATCATTTCATGTCTCTACTTCTAAAAAATGGTCCGTCAGTGTGATGTGTCACTTCAGTTTTCTATAAGTCCAGCAAGTTCTCGAGCTCCATCGCACTCAGAAATGAGTAGCACACTGACTTGCATTAGTTTATAGTAGGATGTTTGTTGAATATGATTCTTATTGTGTCTATATTTTTTTGTCCAATGATGTGCCACCACCTCTTAACACCACAGGCTGGGCCAATGGGAATTCGCTCTATGTATTTGTAGGCAGAGCACAACTGGGCAAACAGGTGCATTGAGACATCTGTGTGCTCAGTTCAGCTATGGATACCAATGAAATAAATTGTGAAGGCTGCAAATTTGATTAATGAAGGTTTGCAAAAGATGACATGTGTTATCCGTTTCTGAGGGAACACAGTGTCCTACCAGTAGATGTTCAGTGTACCGAGAGCCACATGCTTTGTGAACTCTCTGAGAGCAATGTCTAGTTTTGTGACTGCTAGAGTAAGGTGTGGTGGAATCACTGTGGAGTGGATTTGCTGCATGAGTAACTTTTTCATAACCACTCCTGGTGTCTCTGCGGAAGATACTAAATGTGACCACATTCGAGTAAAGAATGAACCACAGCAAGGACCTCCTTTCTCTTGCTAAGGTATTGTGAGTTATGAGCCTATAATGGAGGGTGGTGTATTGGTGGAGATAGGGCATATTGTTATAGGATATGTTGGGTCTGGTTTATCTTATGTTATGTTAAATTAGGTGTTGACATAGGGGTAAATTTTTACTTTAGGACTAGTCTCAAGTAGGCTTTTCCTGCCCTTTCCATCTGTTAGAGCTTTCCATACTGAGTAATTTGATCCCCATATGTAACTGGCACAAATCTATCATAATGGCGCTAGCAATTTTTGAAGATTTACCAAATTTGCGGGATGTGGGACTCGACTAGCCACCCAGCAACACCTCTCCATGTCGTATCTCGAGGGTAACTAAACATTTGTGGCGAGCAGCACTCTGAGCTAAAACATTATATGAACTAAACGTAACCTGGCAGAGGTTGTCTATTTTTCCCTGGCAGATTTTGGTGTGTTTTGAACAAATCTACAATTTGTTTTCAGTGCAAATCAGCAGTTTCAGCCTCACCAATGAGAGAGACAACAACAAACACCGATGACACTCGCCAACGGAGCAAATTTCGGCCTCACCACAGCGTTTCAAAATTAAGTACATAACCTTATTTTTACGATGAAACTATCGTTTCTGGCCAGCAGCGCTCTAAGCTAAAACATTACACAAACTAAAATAACCTGGCAGGAGTCAAATCTAGCCCTGGGGTGCTCTATGCACCCGTCCCCATCCTGCAGATTCGGTAAATCTTCAAGAATCGTTTGAGCCATTATAATTAATTTGTGCCAGTTACATAAGGGGTCAAATTACTCAGTAAGGAAAGCTCTCACTGATGGAAAAGTAGGAAAAGCCAACTTGAGACTGGTCCTAAAGTAAAATAATACTGACAATGGTTAGGTTTAATTAGAAAGCATCAATGGCTATATACGCAAAGAACACAAGTCTAGGGGGCACATCCCCCCTGCCTACAATACACTGGGTTAGATTAGGTTAGGTTAGTGTCGTAGTAGGGATGTCCAGTGAGGCGCAGCCACCCACAGGATAAAAAAGAAATATACCTATATCACCCATACATGCCTCTCCTCCTCCAAACCCCCCCAATCCCCAAAGGCCCCCAAGCTTGTTGAAGGGGTTGGGCGGGTGATAGTAGAGATTGGTAATGTTGTATAGAACTATAAAGTTACCCAGTATTATATTGTTGTTCACTTGTTGACCAAGTGCTCGAAGCTCAAACGTGACGCCTCTGTAAATGTTCAGTATAACACCTCACTGTAGAAACATTAATTTCCCTCAACGCCATTGTGGGTGGCACTAGGTAGTTCAGCCAGAACCACCACACAGCTAACATAGGCACCTTTCTACCTGTTACCTGGCTAACAAACTCCTTGGGTTTTGTCAACACGTATCTACTTTACCTCCCACAACACCGTGGGAGTTTTGTTGACGTCCATCTTGATCTTGATGCTACAGGTGACTCAGGATCGCTCAAGGAGACTATATTATCCTTGGGATCGCTCCAGCTTCTTCATTCAGCCAGGATCACTTGCATCATCTCCATCCTGTCTCATACTTCTCACACTCAAATATCACAAGTTCCACCGACTCATCCTCTCCCATATCACATCTGGCACACTTTGCTGCAGGACTCAGACCATCTGTAGTTTCTCTCATTCACATCCATGCACTGTGCCCTGGCTCGGAAGAGGTCATCACTCCAGGCTACCATCATAATCACCTCTCATAAATTGGGGCTTCTCTTTCTTTGTACCATTCCATAGTACTCTTTTGTTCCATACCATTCTTCCATATATTCAGTCCCACACACTTCACCTCTCTGTCTATCTCACTCTTCCATTTCCTCACATCCCATTCAGCTCCCACTCACCTCCTCTTGTCACGATCCATTCACGTTCATTTGGGTTCCTCCCAGCCATCCTCATCTCCCACACCACTTGTAATCCTCTTTAATTCCTTTGTCATTCTCATGGATCTCTTTTTCCATTTGCATTCACTTTCATTCCACAGATACACCTTTCTTGCAATTGTTTCATCATCCATTATTTCCAAGGATTCTCTAATCCTTGATTATTTCCAACCTGATCTTGTACCGGAGTGTTGCTTTTACTAATTCTTCCTTAAAGGGGCTCCAAGTCATGTCACCTCTAGGCTTCTACTGCTGTGTACCTTGATGCATTCAGTGCCATCCTAGCTACTCTGTTCTACCTCACTTCTAGCCTGTCCCTTGACCTGTGGCTGTTGACCTCTACCCGATCTCCTCGCTCAGCAACCTAAACCCTAAGATTTCTAAAAACATTAGGTATTTGAGCGTGCTGTGTTGGAGTGGTCATATGTTCAGTACACCAGCCAACAGTTTCTGCGGGGAAAGTTATGCCTTTATTCACGGAGCGAAACCCAAGTGTCATTTGTTAGCACTTCCATGTTTTGACGTCATTGCTCACCACGCGCAGCGCATCAGGCAGAGTAATAAGCGAGTGGTGGTTTTGTCGGCGGTATCCTTTTTTTGTCTGTTATTTAGTGAATTTACTGTGAATCACGCGACACCAGCAGGACCTTAACGACGCCAAAGTGGTGGTGGCGACGCGGTGAGGAGGGAGAAAAGGAAAATACAGGTAAAGTGACGTGAGATTTAAACATTTCTCGTGTTATTTATTATGGTTGTCATTTTAGCAGCCATTTTGATGCAGTAATTATATGACTGCTAATAAGGTAACTACCCCTTCCTGGTAGTGACAGTGTTGATGTTATTTAATACCAGAGATTAGGCAAATATCATAGACAGTGGAGCAGCGAGCCACCCAATGCAGGAGTCTTTGTTGGTATAGGGCAGGTTCTGGCGATCGGAAAGACAACAGGGAAGTGGGCGACTCCCACAGCGGGGAAGTTTTACAGAGCATGCCATGAATGTTATCGATTAAGTGTGGTAGAAGTGAGAATGTGGTAGAAGAAGTGAGAAGTGAGTGTATTATAGAGCGTTTATGGCTGTAGGTATGAAGAAAAAGAAGAGAAAAGGGTGACAAGTGACAAAATAACGGTGTCTGGCAACTGCCGGTCGCCACGCCACAGGTACAGCCAGGCGATGAGCGAACACAGATACGAAGCAATTAAGTATTTCGGTGGTTTGCCCGTCAAATGTGACGGGTGTGTAGTTGTCTGTCTGTCAGGTACTCTCGTCTGGACATAGCTTGGGGTAGCAGGAGAGAGTAGGGATGAAGGAGTAGTGAATGGGTAGGAGGAGTAGACGGGAAAGGTGAGGGACAACGGATTGGCAGTGTGAGTCTTGACACTTGAAGGGAAACCGCTAAGTGAAACAATAGTAATTGGATACCAGAGTGACGTTATTATAACGTCTATAGACAGGATTATCCCAGATAGATAGATGGATAGATAGATAGATAGATAGACAGATAAATAGATAAATAAATAAATAGACGTTATATTGTATTGTATTTTATCATTTTATATTGAGAGTGAAATAAATACGGTGGTAAGGTTATGTAGAAGGTGATAACGAACGTGAAGAATGGCAGTCTGATAGTGTGTGTGTGTGTGTGTGTGTGTGGAGAGAGAGAGAGAGAGAGAGAGAGAGAGAGAGAGAGAGAGAGAGAGAGAGAGAGAGAGAGAGAGAGAGAGGTTCTTTTATTCTAATACTAACTTCTGATGAATGTCTGAGCCATGATGTGAGGTATGCTTGTAGTGTGCACCTTAGTCTAGTGTGCCTCAAGATTCAACACTCTCATACACCATTCTCTTAAACTTTTTAAGGGTAACTATTTAAAGACATTTATTTCTCCCAAGAAACACCAATCATTTCTACTTCGCACCTTCTTTTCACAAACAAACACATACACCGACTGTGCCTCTTGTACACACACATCTATCGCACGCACAGAAAACATACACGCACTGTATGTCTATATGCTAACTTTACGCCACTTAAAAAAATATATCTCTAAGACTACCCATTAGCTTTTCTTGTGAGTTTTCTTTTAACTTTGACTAGTCTCACTGTAGTGAAATTATCTTATCATATATATATATATATATATATATATATATATATATATATATATATATATATATATATATATATATATATATAACATTTATATGTCTATCTATTTGTAGCAAGTCAAATTGGAAAATATGCCATATAATCACTTGAACATTTATATTAGTTGACCATTTACATCAGTTTCTGTGGTATCCCAACAATGAGAGGAAAACAATTAATAGGTAGACATTTTTAGTTTAAAGTTGAAAATCATTATGGTTATTCATCTATCGTAGCGAACAAGAGTAATTTAGTATACGTTGAAAGGATAAAAAGAAAAAAAATCGTTCCCTTCAGTAACGCTCTCTCTCTCTCTCTCTCTCTCTCTCTCTCTCTCTCTCTCTCTCTCTCTCTCTCTCTCTCTCTCTCTCTCTCTCTCTCTCTCTCTCTCTTTCTATGGTCTAAGCTGATTTGTGCGTCATTCTTGATTCTTCTCTCATTTTTTCCCCCTTTTTTTTCCTTTTTTTCCCGTTTTATAACAATATTTATCAATTCCTCGATATATTTGGTTTGCTATGGTTACGTGTGTTATGATAGTATTATTCTCTATCAGTAAATTGTAATTCTTTCAATTTATTTTCGTATTTCATCTAAGCCTTCACTAACAGAGTTGGTAAAAGATATGGAAAGAAGAATCATCACAATTATTTGATAACATTTGACAAATCACATAGGTACCCACAAAAATTTTCGTCTTCTATGTAACGTCCCAAGGTTTCATTGAAAGAACGTTTGAAGGGTAACAAATCTATTTAAAAAAAATTTCCCTTGGGATGGATATAAATCTATGTCATTTTTTACTGTAATTGTAGGCATATATCTAGATTCTTCTATTGATCACCCACCCATTACCTTTACCAAAATATCTTCCATATATGGCAAAGAGTAAAGCTAGCAGATATCTTCCATAGAAAAGTTCTGTTTGTGATATTATGCTTATTCCTTTTAAAATGAATGAAAAGTCCTTCTAGATATTTTAATTATGTGGTGGTATTCATAGAAGCTCTTTTAAGTGTAAATAAAGTACTTTAGCTGCTTCACAAGATATTTCCCCATATCATTACAGTTATCAGTGCTGGTAGACAGTGTTTTCCTTAATAATTCCTTTAAGATTATCTGTTTATCATTTTTTGTATATATTATTTTGTCTTGCTAAAAAATAGTACTACATTTTTTACTTATTACTTGACTTAACACACACACACACACACACACACACACACACACACACACACACACACACACACACACACGTTCATTTTCTTGGTAGCTACACACTTGGTCTAGCAATTCCAATATGATGTCAATGAAACAATATTTGATAGTTGCTCATCAATGAAAATAACTTTTTTGTTTTTCACTTTTCCCTCCTGGTGGAATAATCACGTTCTCAGTCAGATCAGGCATACTTCTTATCTTTTCTTTCAAGTTTTTGTCAGTGCTCTTATTAGTGAGATGTCATTAAAAAGGTGGATAATTTTCAGTTTCATTGAAAGAAAAGAAAATTCATAGTTATGATTTTCTTGCGGATATATTGTTTGGTGGCCATTCATTTAATTTTATCTATTATGCATATCCTTTACTTTTTTATGTAAGAGGTCTGACCAAGGGCAAGAAACTATGTGAAAAAAGAAGAGAAAAGATTTGCTGAACGTACCTGCTCTTAAAAGAAGAAGAAAAGTAAAGACCAAAACCAAACCTAAAGTTATATTGTAAAGTACCTTGCAACCAATCATATCTTTCCACTACGAGTAGAGGATTCTCGTAGGCTCTGCCATAATTGGAAAACAGTGTGTTGATGAATGTGTAAATCTGCATTTGTCATCATCGGTCAGAAGTGGTGAGCCTCCCGAGGACGTGAGTCTCTCTCTCTCTCTCTCTCTCTCTCTCTCTCTC
>CM035197.1:20284426-20297648 GCA_020233015.1 Callinectes sapidus | reverse complement strand
GTGAGTAAATCTTGCCAACTCTGACTTCACTCTTTGTAGCTCTATATGCATACCTCGTCTCATTTCCTTATCATTCAAGAGAATCTTATCAGTGAGTTTGTTAATCACGATCATTGCTGGGAGTTGGCTTGTTTTACGCCAAATATCTATGCAAATATTTCTTGATCACTGATTAAAATGATTTTCGTTATATGTATTTCAACAACCGTAAGAACTTCGTTAATTTCATTCACTGCTGCTGTTATTGGTGTCTTTCAAATTTAAACTCTGACATTATATCGTACAATTGCATTAAGTTTAGAGACGAGCCACAGGATCAGAGGAATATTTGTGGAAACTCCAAGATTGACTTACAATGGTGGCAGTAGTCGTGGGAACTGAAGAGAGCAGCCACGGCAGCGAGGGTAGCGGAGAGGGTGGGTGCAGGAGGAGCGAAGATTGGCCGGCCAAGCAAGGTGAGATCGGAGGGAGCCACCTTATCTTCTGAAACGGAGACCAACAGTCGGAAGTCCTCGTGTACCTGAAGAAGTAATAGGAAATAAAGGAATACAGGTTATAAGGGAAGAAAGGAATGAGTGTATGATCCAGAAATATCTAGTTGATTTTTTCTCTTACTGAACTAAATATTTATCCGCTGCTGAAGAGGCAAGTACCATGCCCTACATACTTCAGGTATGACATGGATGCACCACCACCTCCTCCACGCTAACTCAATCACTACACTTTTGGATTAAACGTTTCGCAGGTGTGTTACGGGGAAGCCAAAATAATAAACACTGAAGAAGGGAAAGTACACAACACACTAAAAATACACCACAACCACCTGTGTTTTCCTCGATACTTCTCCGTTGCGGCTCCACTCCATCGTTCATCCTCCTCTCCTCATGACCCAACACTATTTCAAGTTCATCCTCCTCTCCTCATGACCTAACACTATTTCAAGTCTTCCCCATCCCTCACCCTTGACTTATGTCCGCCATCCCTCCCTCCCTGACCTTTAGCGCCCCATCCTCTCGCCTGCCCCCCACCCCCAACATACCACGTCCCTCCCCTTCCTCTCCGGCACTTACTTTGATATCCGGGGACTCGAGGCTCGTCATGGCTCCCAACAACGTCGGAAGAACTTCGGGAGAATCAGCACCCTGGAACGAACAAACGAACGAACAAACACACACACACACACACACACACACACACACACACACACACACACACACACACACACACACACACAAGAAAAAAGTAAGTTAATATATTTCTGCGCGCGAAGGATAAAGTTGATATGAACAAGTTGTATATCATGTTCTTGATATGAAAATGTTCAAGATAGAGAGAGAGAGAGAGAGAGAGAGAGAGAGAGAGAGAGAGAGAGAGAGAGAGAGAGAGAGAGAGAGAGAGAGAGAGAGAGAGAGAGAGAGAGAGAGAGTTAGTTTCCTCGCACCTGCACGAGGACCCAGCCCCCCTGCTGTACGACGGTTCCCAGCAGTGCGGCAAGGGGCGGCCTCCCCACTTCACCACCAGCCTCCTCCTGCCCGGGACAAACAGAAACAGATGCATTAATTAAAGACTGCCTCCCTTCACCTGCCTTGATTCATTCTTCCTCTCCTCGTGACACCATTACGTCCTCCTCCTCTGCCATGGTAATATAAATAGTGATCAAGGTCTTCTCTCTCTCTCTCTCTCTCTCTCTCTCTCTCTCTCTCTCTCTCTCTCTCTCTCTCTCTCTCTCTCTCTCTCGACCTGAAACACACACACGCACTCACGCACACGCACGCGCACGCACGCACGCACACATACACACACACACACACACACACACACACACACACACACACACACACACACACACACACACACACACACACACACATACAGCATTTTTTTTTTTATCCGTTGCAAAATATATCATCTTAAGATAAATAGCTACATTAATAAATACAGCAATAGATCAGCATAAAACAAATATCATACACCTGTTATGGTTTCTACATAATTTTGAGAAAGACACTGACCAAAAACAAATGAGCGCACAAGACCACATGTTCACCCTCGTCACACCTTCAGTGTTGTCCTGGGGCAAGAAGGGGACGCAGGGGACACGGGGCACACACGGGGCAGAGGTCAGTGGTCACCTTGGTATGTGTGGGTGCTGTAATGACCCTTGTGATGCCGCCCAGTCCCCGAGCCTGTGCCACGGCCAGCACCTCCTCGCCCACGTCCCGCCCGTAGTCAGTCCACACCAGTACTGGCTGCTTCCGTTCCTCCTGTCCCAACCTGAACCACAGCCAGTGATACCACGGTATTATGTCGTGACAATTACAAACTACACATTTCAGTATTTGAGTTATTTTTCTACCCTGGGAACGGTAAATGACTTTTTGATAGACTCACATCCTGACGAGGGAAAGATCCGGCTTCAGGAGTGAGGCATCGCTTAGCATGGAGTTTACCACCTCACGCGCCCCGGCCACTAGCTGCACAATCACCGTCACCGCCACCGTCATCACAGTTGCCGCCACCACGGTAAAAGGGTCAAGAGGAACATACACACACTTGGTGAGACTTCCCGAGTGGTGTATATTTTTCTAGCAAATATATTTTGGATAGCAATATGTCAAACAAGGGTGAGTTAAGGTCCTCTGAGCCAGATTGTTTGGTATGCCATTGTTGGTGCTGCTGCCGCTACCAAGTTGCATCTTACTTGAGTCCACTTCATCTGAATCCATGCACTTTTAACCCTTGTAACCTTCATGTATATTCATTCCAAAAGCGACAAAAGATTACGAAAAAGAAGAGGAGGCTCATATCCACATCCTTCCTCTCCTAACACCAATATTCACTCACCAAACGTGGTTTGGATATCCGTAAGAGCATCAAAGCGTGGAAGTCTGAAATCCTTCCTCGCGGCGCCTCAGCCATTCCGCGACTCCCACTCAGCCCCACGTCCTGTAGTGTGGGTCACATCTGATTACTTTATGTGCCTCTACTCGTACGCAGCGGAGGCCTTTCTCCCTCTGCCTCCGATGCGTCACTAACCCACAAAAACCTGCTCGAATTTAGTTTTTCAAAATTTTCAAATGCAGTTTTAGGCTTGATTCTGCAAAAGAGATACTGTACCTAATATCAGATTACATTTTTTTTATTTGTGCCAACAATATAATACATAAATTTGGTTATTTTGAGTAATGGGTGCTTTATGAAGACAACAACGCCGGTGCCCACCCTGTTGTCATGACCTGTCACCACAAACCACGAGATACCAGCGTTACAAAACACTCCTGTAGTCGACTGCGCCGCAGGAAGGTCCTACCGTGACCAGGTCGTGAAGGATGAGGTGCAGGCGGACTCCTCGCAGCAGGTCATTGGCTATGGGGTCGAACTCGCCATCCTGTACCACCACGGCCTTCAGCAAGGCGGCCTGCCCAGTGTTACCACCAGGGGATTTGTTAGCAAGGAACAAAATGTGGCGAGGAACAACATGGGACGGATAGGAAAAAAATAAATAAAGAGAACTTTACAAATTATTCTACCAATGATTTTAGTATAAAAGAAGATAAAGAAGAAAGCAAGTAAAGGAGTCAACGGCATACTTTAGGCTGCGGGAAGCACTGGTCTTTAGTTAGCAATGATACATTCATATCAGATCAAATCTACAGCAGCACAGGCACTGTTTAGCTAGGCTATAAAAATAAGTTTTGTTAAAGGCATTACTACAATACGAAACTAATTATTGGAAAAGCAATTACTCAATAAATATTAACAAATTCAAATTATGTAAATTCCAGCAAATTTAAACAAGGTTGCAAAGGTGTGAATCAATGTCGTTCGAGCTACGACAATTAAAGTGTTCTTGGAATTTGATGAAAAGAATAGCAGAAAGACAAGTAAATAATTTAGACAAATTTCGCACACCTTTACAACTTCATCAAGACTAACTACCATCAGGGAGCAAACAGCATTCCTCTTGGGTTTAATTTACTTTCGGGAAGCCTTTATGAAATTTTTATGTCGACCTTCTCAGCCTTACAAGTCAAATGTTTAAGAATGACACTTAAGCAAAATCACATGACCATAGCAGGGCAAGACACGCCACGGCACGGCACGGCCAACACTCACGCCAGGTCACCCTCCACACTAACCTCGTCGTAACAGTTGGGATCGAGGACGGCAGCCCAAGTAACTCGCCTGAGGGTGCCCTGCTCAGCGGCGATGGCAGCGCAGAGAGAGGTGGTGAAGGCTAAACGGTGGCTGGGACGGAGGGCGCGGCTTACGTGCGTCACCACCATTTGAGTCACACTCTTCACCAGGGAGTCGATTCGCTGGTCAAAGCTCAACGCCTCAGTTCTGTCGCCGCTACTGATGCACACGGAGAACAGCTGTAGAGAGGAATGGGTGTAAAGAGTGTGAGGAGTGTGTGGAGGCAAAAGACAGTGAGGAGTGTAAAAATGGCATAGTTAATAAGAAGTAACATGACAGACACAACCGTTGAGCTGGAACAACGACAAAAGCAGGAACAATAAATGGACCTTCGTTGCAGCGAACACAGTGGAGTGACTCACGTAGAGGAAATGTTGGAGAGAAAAGACGTAGTTGGGGTTGAGGCTTCTGAGGGCGGTGCTGGCAGAGAAGAGAAGCCTAGCCCTGGTGGCCACTGGCCGGTACTTGTCCCGCACGTTGCCGATCTTCTGCAGGGTTCGTCGACTCTCCGCCAGCCGTGTCCGGAACTCTGCTGACGTGGACTGAAGCAAGAATTAACATTAAAGAAATGTATGAAAACATTTTTCACCTTCAATTTATTTGTTTTATATTTGTTAGACAGTGAGTTGTGGCTTAGAATTGGTATAATATTAGCATAGCGTAATTAATGGGTAAAGAATGTTAACATTTTCAGAATATCATGCATGTGGAAGATGTCTGGTCGCTTGTTAAACTTAAACCATCCTAATTTCACCACACTCTCACTTTGGCCTCATAGAAGGCAGCGAGAAGCTCTTCATTGTCAAGCAGTGCCGTCGCTGCCTGCGTGAGTTTGTGCAGAATGTTATCGTCGACTGCCGTGAGTGCCTTCTGATCCCGTGAAATGCTCGCCGTCAGGTTGGCGCGCTGCTCATACAGATCTTCACGCTCAATCTTTAGTACGTCACTGTCATGAAGGCACCGCACCAACAGGTTAGTGATGTGTCATCCCTTTCCCAAATCAACACACACACACACACACACACACGTACATGGACCTAATTTTACCTCATGGACGAGATGAGGTTGTATGATGTAGAGATGAGTAAGAATGGTGATACACAATGCTATGTTCGTCTCTTCTTTGTGTATGTGGTGGGGCAACAAAAGTTTATACAGTCTCTCTCTCTCTCTCTCTCTCTCTCTCTCTCTCTCTCTCTCTCTCTCTCTCTCTCTCTCTCTCACACACACACACACACACACACACACACACACGTGAGGTGACTGTAGGATCGCGACTTACTTGAGGAGACGTTCCTCCAGCACGAGGGGTGGCAGGGCGAAGGACACGCGGGTAAGGTGAACACACATGTCCGGCGGCAGTTTGGGCGAGGCGCTACCGGTCACCAGGAATATCGTCACCTCCACGCGCTCTCCGTCAGAAGTCTGACGAAGACACAACCGTGCGTGAATAATAGTGAAAGGAAAGGTTATTTGACGCTACCGTGGTAAACTGTGTGGAACCAAAACAGAGGAAGAACACGTGTTTTAAAGATAATGTTTGTTTATAAAAAAAAACAGAACTAATATTTGTGGCAAACATCATGAGTAGCACACTTATACTCAGCTAGGGGGTCGGCAAGTACGCACAGACACAATGAGCCAAACAACTGAAACATGTGTCTGCAAAATGATGGGACACCCACAATGCACTCCCTCCATCTACAGGCTCACCTGCACCACTGGCGGCACCTCCAGCACCTTCCGAAGATTGTAGGTAAGACTGGCAGGAGTATGGAGTATCACCATCGGGCGGCGGCTACGGGCAGCTGCCAACACTCTCGAAGGGAGAGACTCGTCCCCAGCATGCAACACCGCCACGCCCCCGGCGATGTTCTCTCTCAGGCGCCGTAACCACCGCACACACTGATTAGGCAGTGTCGTGGCATGATCACGCCAGTGCAAACACATCAACATCACATCAAGCAAACAAAAAAATGTAAGGCATTTCAAGTCATCTCAAAAGCTTATTATTAAGTAACAGTCAATATCTTCCATCGTCTTACCATGCAGTCTGGGTCAAAGACAAGAGTCCTCCTTGCAGCGGCGGTGACGAAGGCCGCCTGCAAGTAGCATGCAGGGTCAGGATAAAGATCTGCCTTTGTCCACTCCTCCCGGTTCTCGGAGGTGCTCAGCGTGTCCACCAAGCTGCGGCAGGGAAGCGACCATGTGGGACAGGAGGAAAAGAATCGCCGCATGAGACTGTACATAATTATATGCGACATGCGCAGGGAGACCAACCCACACTCCCTGAACCATCAAGGCGGCGGTTCACTAACTAACCGCCAAACATTCCTATGTAAGTAAATGCTGTTGATTAAGATTTTCTAATGAAAAATCATTATACCAGATGGTACACAAGCGGAATTCTCCGTCAAAGATTTTGAAAGCATATTGTTTCACTGAGGAAAACATTACACTATGGAAGAAAAGGCGAAACAATGATGGTGATGGTGGTGGTCATGACAATGATAATGATAATCATGACGATCATGATGATGATGATGATGATGATGATAATATTAATGATAATAGCAACAATAATAATGACAACACTAATAATAACAATAATGATGATAAGAATAATGATAATAATGATAATAATAACAATGATAACAATAATAATAATAATAATAATAATAATAATAATAATAATAATAATAATAATAATAATAATAGTAATAATGATAATAATAATGTTGACAATGTTGATAATGATCACAACAATAAAAACAACAATAAGAACAACGAAGCAAATTCGTACTTATACTTCTTAGGAGTGTCGATGCAGCTGGCGGTGAGGATGGACAGTGCCTGCTGCAGGAGATCGTTCCTGTGAGGCTCGGGAAGCGCCGCCAGGTACGCCACTGCCACGCCGCCCAGGGCACACTCTCCGTACACGTTCTCCACCTCCTCCATCAACACCTATGACACGCACATCGCGTAGTGTAGTAGTTACCACGCTCGGCTTGCAACCGAGAGGGCCCGAGTTCCAGTTCCGGGTGCGGCGAGGCAAATGGGCAGGCCTCTTAATGTGTATCTAGCCTCTGTTCACCTAGCAGCAGCAAGTAGGTACAGGATGTAACTCGAAGGGTTGTGGCCTCGCTATCCCAGTGTGTAATGTGTGATGTGGTTTCGGCCCTACCCGAAGATCAGTCTATGAGCTCTGAGCTCGCTCCGTAGGGAAAAGGTTGGCTGGGTGGCCGGCAGGCGACCGCGACAGTAAACTACACACACACACACACACACACACAGTTTACATGTCACTCTTTAAAGCAGCCTACTAACAACCAGATAACGTATTAAGTCAAACGCACCCTATTATCTCCCATCCACCAGACCTTTTCCTCCTTGTTTGCAACACTGGATATCAATTAAAGGTCACGCTCTAAGATAAAGAACTGTAATATTAACACTATAAAACTGTAAAACTAAACTTGTAAGTAAATTGATGCATGCAATGGCCTTCAAGTGCAGATGTTAACACAAGTACACTTTTCAAAAGGTATTTTCGATCCGAACAAAACCTCTGAACTTACCTTGATCTTGGCGGACCATCGGGAGTCCTCATCAGCCAACACGGTAGTGAGACGTGTGCACCTCTGCAGCCGCGCCGACGCCCGTTTGATGCCTCCCTCCAGCTGTTGCCGCCGACACACACAACCTTCGTAGCGCGCCTGCAGCTCACTTAGCTCCCGCTCGTTCTGACCCAGCTGTTGCTGTAGCTGTCTCTGCTCCAGCTGGATGGTGCTCAGCTCACGCTCCATCTCGCTCAAGCTGACACGTGACGAGCACGGAATTTAAATATCCCCTGATTGATTTTTTTTTTTTGCTTTACAAACCCTCGACATTTTCTTACACTAGGTATTATATCATGGTGAAGAGATGTGCTGGTAGTCTATAAAAGTGCCTGTGATTGTCAGCAAGTGAGAACTACAACAAAATAGCGATTTGGGCTGGAAAGTGTATGAAGTGCTCACCGCATCTTCTTGGGTTCAACATTCCGCAACACCTGGGCGTAATGTTCCAAGGCTTTCAGCCACGCACACAGCGGCCGGCACGGCTTGGACACCTTTCCCACCTGTCATACGAAACAATATAATAAACTAAAATAAATGTATACATCCTTATAGTTAAAAGAATATCGATAGAAAGCTATTAAATTATCCAAAACAAAGCGTCAACAGGTCAAATACAAAAAATGAACAAATGCATGATAGTGTACATAGTTAATCTTGAAATCTGATACCTTAAAACGAAAGATATGAAACTATTAAAAGTCTTTATCTTTGGCTTCTATTAACCTTGGTTCTTATACCAGACTTTAATGAATGTGAACTTGGAACTTATATGTTTATGAAGGACACCATGGTGTCCTTCATAAACATAGAAGTTCTAAGTCCACATTCATTAAAGTCTGAACAGAGAAGCATGTGCCTCTCCTATACATTATGTATTCCCAAAACTCTCATCACTATAGTAGCACGAATCACTGGTATCGTCAAGAGATGAGTCTCTTCCCCAAGCCTCGCCTTCCCTCCCTCACCTCGTCTGGCAGGAACTTAGGACTCTCGGTATACTTCTTAAGCTTCCTTAGAGTGGCATCGCTAAGGGAGTCTTTCTCCACCTCCACCAGCCTCTTCATCATTGACGGGTCCCCTAGCAGAGTCTTCATGGCCGCCCACTCTAGCCTGGCAGAGAAGCATCAACACAACAGCAGTTTAATGCAACATGAAGAACAACGAAGTAGGCATCTCATTTCTTTCACTTACGCATTTTCTAGTCAACCTGCATAGAATTATATGTAAACATTCTCTCTACAGTGTTTATAACCTAACAAGAATTAGAAAAAAATATATATGCAAACAATCACACACTGGTAGATGATAGACAGATAACAGATAAGCAAGTGATCTGGCTGAGAGATCCAATTAGTATATCACGCATCTCGCTCACTACACCCTCAAGAGTGACAAGGAAGAGAGGAGGCACAGTCTCGTGACACAAGGGATGTAGTGATATTCAAAAGGCCACGTGGGTGTTGACGTAGTCCATCAACAGGTGATCCAGGTGGTGATAACACAGAAATACACCTTATCACCTCTGCATTAAACTTTCATCACGTGTCACCCATGCACTCCCCTCACTTGGTGTTGAGGAGTATGCAGATTGGCTCCATCACGAGAAGCACGAGGTCCGGAGGCTTGTTGAGGACGCGCACCTCAACTAAATCCTTCTTGTCTAGTGCCTTGATCGCCTTCTCCGCCGCCTCAAGGCCCGGCACAGCCTCCCCCACTTCCTGCACCACCTCCTCGTTCATGGCATTCACAGCCTCACACTTCTCCTACAAAACAAAAAAGAAGCACAAAGTTTGATATTAAGATGAAAACACAATGAAAATTCACATGAGATGGAAGTGAGGGGATTTCAAAGTAGCAGTGACATCTAGCAGTTGTGCGCTTTTACAGTACAACTGCTTTTAACTTTGCTCTGACCTTAACTCTCTCCTCCAGAGACACCATCTGATCCCTGATCTGCGACACCTGGGTCCGCTGCTGTGCTAGGGCGTGAGTCAATCGCTGGCCCTCTTCCTGTGTCGCTTTCAGCTCAGGCTCTAGCTCCGCAAGTTCACCTTTCAGTTCTTCAACGTTCCCACTTGTTTCTTGTAATTTCTAGTAGTATATGGAGAGGAAGATTATCATAACTAATCAGTCAGAATCTCCAGAACTAGGTAAGAACTCATATTTTATTGGAATAATAGCAGGATATTTCATTAAAATGCATTTTCTTATCATTTGTAGTGTAGCTCATGTGACTCAGGGCAGTGAGGCAATGCGTGTCAGCTGACACCACGTGTTTGTGTCTGGCACAGACACAAATCTCCTTTACGACAGCCATGTGGTAACTCACGTCCATGCCGCCCTTGAAGAGAGCCAAGGAATCCCGCAGCTCTGTCCTACGGTAGGCTAATAGTTTTACTGTCACCCGACAAGCCTCCACGAAGTCCGCTACCGTCACTGTCAGTGCCTCCTCCTTTTTCAGAAGCTGAAAAGAAATATGTTTCTTTTTCACAGCATATCTTTGATTCTCAAATGACTCATCACAAAAAAAAAAACAGTGTAACAGAAACAGTTTAATTCAACAAATTTTTGAAACGTACAATTTGTTTGACCGCTCTTTTAAAGTTTTGAACATGGGATGTCGCTTGAAGGTGGGAGGCCTCACCTGGTGTACGGCAGGAAGGGCAACTTGCATCTGGTGCAATATGTGAGGCGGCAGCTCTGCCGGAATGAAGATCCGTCTAGCCACTTCCCTTAGCGTCTCATTAGCCCAGTCATCCAGACGCACCCACACCCAGCGGCTGCGCAGTGGCGGATAGCAGCGGCACCAATCCTCGCTGGCCTGTGCCAAGGTTATGATTTTATCATTACTTACTGCTTGATGTGATCGTGCACAGCAATTTCTTTGAAACAACTTTCTGTTCCTGAAAGGGAAAACAGTCACCACTATGTGTCACAAGCGACAGCCCCGGAGATTAAACTGACGCACCTGACGTGAGTAGATGATGAGAACTATATGAAGGTTCCTCCTGACGTTTGTGATAAGTCTGTGCTTGAGAGCAGCCAGCTCTTCCTCATCCAGATAAGTCATCCACCGATTCTCATGTGGGCGAGGACTCTTGCTACTCTTCTGTCTAATGCCCTCAAGCAGCCCTCGAACCCTGAGAGGATCCCACAGTCCCTCACTCCATCCTAGACATAAGAAGGAAACAAAGTGAATACAGAATTACATCTCTTCACTTCTGTGTTCTGTGGTAGAACTTAGTTGTAATTTTTTTGAAAGATGACAGCAAATATAATGATTAACATAGATGCATATCTCTTCGGCAACCTTCAACAAGGCCATGACTCACCTGTGTGGGCAAGACCATGCAGTACGTCGAGCAGCGCGGGTGTGAGGGCGTGTTGCCGCAGTAGGATGACAGTGCGGCGTCCACCGACACCAGAGGCCTGCACTGCAGCCCTGATGGCAGCCACCCTCCCGGCCTCCTCCCGCTGGTCATCCAGGAAATAGACTCTGAAGTACAAACAACTTTATGTGTGTGTGTGTGTGTGTGTGTGTGTGTGTGTGTGTGTGTGTGTGTGTGTGTGTGTGTGTGTTATGTGCACATAAAGAGGAAGCCGACGTCCTTCACCCAAACACTTATTTCACATACACACACACACACACACACACACACATACACACACACACACACACACACACACACACACACACACACACACACCTGGCACGGGTATTGTAGGCTGCCAGACGTGCCAGTGACATCTTGCCCACTCCTGGCGGTCCCAGCACCACAGCGTGTCCACTCACTGTCTCCAGCGTGAGCACAAGCTTGAGTAGCGCCTCGTAATGTGTTTGTGTGAACATGATGGGCTGCAGCCCCTCAGGGTACTAGAAAGAAAGAAAATGAATAGTCTCTCTCTCTCTCTCTCTCTCTCTCTCTCTCTCTCTCTCTTTCTCTCTCTCTCTCTCTCTCTCTCTCACACACAAAAAATAATAACAACAATCAAAGAAGGATTCGAACGTGGTAGTGAAGTGTGAAAGAAGGAAGAGCCAGAGAGAGAGAGAGAGAGAGAGGGAGAGTGCCAGAGTGCCACAGTGCCAGATGGGGTCAATTACCTTGTTGACAGCCGCCGCCTCGTGCGCTCGCTACTCATTTGGCGGATTGTCTTGTTGTTGTAGGTGCCACTGGCGAATTTGGCACTACAGTTTTGTCAGTTGAGGGATGTGTGGCACTGGGACGATAAACACCAATAACACCACCAATAACAACACCAATAACACCAATAACACCACGACACCACCACAACACCACGACAACACCACCACAACACCACCAATAATACCACAACACCACCACCAATAACATCATCACAACACCACCAATAACACTGCCAATAACACCACCAATAACACCAATTACACCACCAAGAACACCAATAACACCACCACCAATAACACCAATAACACCACCACCAATAACACCAATAACACCTCAACACCACCACCACCAATAACACCACCACAACACCACCACCATTAACACCAATAACACCACAACACCACCACCAATAACAACACAATAACACCACAACACCACCACAACACCACCAATAACACCTCAACACCACCACCAATAACACCAATAACACCACAACACCACCACCAATAACAACACAATAACACCACAACACCACCACACCACCACCAATAACACCACAACACCACCACAACACCACCAATAACACCACCAATAACACCACCAATAACACCTCAACACCACCAATAACACCACAACACCACTACAAAAAATGCGAAAAACAGTGAAATAGGTAAAAAGAATATCTATCAATAACACAACACAGGGAAATGAATAGGAAAAACAGTGAAATAGGAGGAAAAGCACAGGAAATCTACAGCTAAAGTGATACGAAAAACAGTGAAATGGGAGGAAAAAAGCGACCAAAATAGAAGGGAAAACTGAGAAATGTGTGCAACAGGAACGCTCACCACCACAGTGACAGCACAGGGAAATTAATAGGAAAAACAGTGAAATGGGAGGAAATAAGCCACGAAATACGATAAAAATAAAAGACAAGCGCAGTAAAATTGATACAAAAAACAAGGGGAAATTGGGAAATGTGGGTCACCAATAACAATCACCAATAACACCACCACAACACCGCCACAACAACACCACCACAATGACAACACAGGGAAATAAATAGGGAAAAACAGTGAAATAGGAAGAGAAAAGCCACGAAATACACGGGGAAACACTGTAAAATGAATGGGAAAACAGTGAAAAGGGAGGAAAAAAACACGAAATATACGGAAAAAACACAGATAAAACAGTGAAATGGGTTAAAAAAAATACGAAATACACATTAAAAATCAATAAAAAATAAAATAAATAAAAATA
>CM035197.1:20251967-20270291 GCA_020233015.1 Callinectes sapidus | reverse complement strand
CTCTCTCGTGCGTACATTCCCCTCCTCCCCTTGACCCTAAAAATCTGTATTCTTATCGCAATTTCTCTTTCCCTCACACAATACGCCTTTCTCCTATTCTTTTCCTAGTCCACCTCTCTGTCTGTCGATCTCTTTATTAGCAGGTATGTACTGTATGGACGCACTATGGATGTACATACGTATTGTACGTCTCTCTCTCTCTCTCTCTCTCTCTCTCTCTCTCTCTCTCTCTCTCTCTCTCTCTCTCTCTCTCTCTCTCTCTCTCTCTCTCTCTCATATCTTTACTTTCACCTTAATTGAATCCGTACGTAGCAAAACGGTGCATTGGTTATATAAGGTACGGAAAGGTAATGTAAGGTAAAGTAGCGCAAAACAGAAAATATATGGGTAGGTTAATTTGGGTTATGTTGGGTTAGGTTACGTTATCTTATGTCGGTAATGTGAGGTAAGGTAAGATAAGATAATGTAAGGTAAGGTAAGTTAAGGTAAGGTAGAGTAAGGACAGGTAAGGATAAGGTAAGTACATCGTGATTGTCCCATCTATCATGCATTAATTAACTTACCTGGTACCACTGCCTCGTCAGCTCCTCCCACTCGGACATAGATCGCCACAGTAGCATCTTGAGGGAGATCTCTTCCTCCACCTCCACCAGCTCTTTGAAGGGACACACTGTCATCTGAAGGAAAAGAACGAGACTCTAAAAACGTAAGAAGCTCAGATAATAATGGGAGATGCAGGAAGCCAATAGATCTACACATGGCAACCCTTACATAAACCCTGCATGATCCATACACAAATATCATCTTAATCCATAGATATACCTAAAAAACTTTGGAGCTCTCCAGTGACTCAACCATTACAACTTAATAACTGAGTCTGTCCCATTTATCTACCAATCTGTTCGAAAGCCAATGTTTCCCTATACTTTTTATAAATCCATCATTTCTAACCTTTTACGAGTATTTATTGTCCTATCCTTATTACTCACACAAAACTTTTCGCTTACACCACCGTTGTCATATTTCCTATCTGTGTGGAAGACTTCTGTCCTCATCACCCGTAGCAGACGTAGATAAAAATAGAGAATCAGTCATCCAGTCAAATAAGGAAGGAAAGAATTAGCCTCCCCATCCGCCTCACCTGAAACCTGGTCTGGTAGTTGGAGATGGTGGACGCCTGAGCACGGATAGTGGAGGCGCGTCCATCAGCAGCCTCCAGCATCTTCAGCGCCTCCTCCCGGTCACTCGTCACCCGCAGGAATCTCAGAGCCTTTCGAGAATATAATATTAACACACACACACACACACACACACACAAATTTTTAAGGAAAAGTTGGATAAATATAGTTATGGAGACGGGACAGTATGAGCTCAGCTCCCCTCCCGTATGTCACAACTAGGTAAATACAACTAGGTAAATACACAGCCCTCTCACCGCCGATCAATCTTTCTCATGATGATTTATATTTTTCATCTATTTTTGTGTGCTATTTCTTGTCTCTCGAGTGAGTATTTTTATAACCTAGCAAGATGAATTCAACCTTATTTTCTTTCCCTGATTTCTAACTAAACAATGTTAGGGAAGGAAAACCACACAGAGAGAAAGGAGGCATAAACAAGCAGCATGAAAATATAAGAAAGGAACACAGTGCAGACGGGACAACCACAATAAACTATAGGAAATCAAACACTATGCACCATAACGAAATAAAAATACAGTAACTACAAACAGAAACAAAAACAGTTCTACTACAATAAACAGATGCTTTGGTGAAATAAAGAACACGAAACTTTACAAAAAAACAACAAAAATCTTATACACACTATACAGACAAAGGAAACTAAAAATGAACACTTGCCTGCACTTGCTCAGCCAGTTTTGCAGTTTCGGTGTCCACCTCCTCGATTTCTTTCTCCAGCAGGTGACTTAGTTTGCGCACCGAGGCAGGGAGCTCCATCAGGCTGCGGCGCACTGACTTACGCAGGCGCTTCACCTCCTTCTGTAGTGCCTCGTATTTATTATGCACCTGCAGGACACAAGTGTAAGATCCTCGAACCTACAGACACATAAAGATAAGGGAAGCCACAAAAACCCATCACACTTTTCATGATGTTGTTTGTACTATTATATCGGTATGTTTATTTATTTATTTTCTTTTTTTTAAGTAAGAGGGATCCTACCTCAGGATGGAGTGTGATGTGGTATCCTTGGATCATCTGGTACATCTCCCGGATAACTTTCTCCTCCTGGTTCAGGTCCTCCATCTGCACAAACAAAAACACACACATACACACATACACATAACATAGATCACTCACCTACATCTGATGGCCTATTCTTTACGGTGCGTTTGAGAAGTGAAGTCAAGGTGGCGTGAGGAGAAAGGGATGAGTGTGTGTATGTGTCTCGGTCTCTCACCCTTACGTTTCTTCACGACTTCATCCGGGTTTTCTGTCTTTATTTTTACTTTTTTTCTGAAGAAGGTGACAGGAAAGAGCTTTGTACTGTTTTAGTAATTACTGGTGTAACATTCAGGGTAATTTGGGAGTATTAAGGATGATATGGGACTCTCAATAGTATTTAAACCTACTGGTATAACATTCAGGGTAATTTGTGAGTATTGAGGATGATATGGGACGTTAAATAGCATTTAAATCTACTGGTATAACATTCAGGGTAATTTTGAAGAATTAAGGATGATATGGGACCCTAAATAGCATTTAAACCGACTGGTATAACATTCAGGGTAATTCCGAAGTATTAAGAATGATATGGGACGCTAAATAGCATTTAAACCTACTGAAATTTTTTAGTAAAATAATAAAATTAAGCCCTTGAATTACACAAAAATTATCAAGTAAAGATGACTATAAAGATTTGTTCAAGAGATAAATATGACACTAAAACTACCATTTCTTTTATACCAACACTACTCTTACAGTCACTATTTACGTTACAACCACTACCATCAAGCTAGGAGTATAATATAGATAATAATAATAACAATAATATTCTACTAAAAAATGAAGTTCAAAAAGGTAAAACGAAATCCATACTTTTTTCGATTGATACATAATATTCATATCAATATTCTTCTTTTACTATTCCTGATTAAATGTTTCCTGACTGGAGTTTTTAAGACTGATCACCACCAGTACCACCACCACCAGTACCACCACCACCATCACCACCACCACCACCACCACCACTGCCTCACCTGATCCTTGACCTCCGACACGTAGTTCAGCAAAGTCACCACCTGCTGGGCCGTCACGGGAGCCAACTCCAACCCCAGCCATTTGTCATTGGAGTCCGTCAGCAGCGCCCTCACCCGCTGGTCGAAACCCCTGCAATACACAAACAAACAAACAAACAAACAAAACACACACACACACACACACACACACACACACACACACACACACACACACACACACACACACACATCACCACCACCACCACCATCACCACCACCACCACCGAGGAAGGAGTTATCAAATTGACATGCACTTAAGAATTACATTTTTTAAAGATCATTGTTTCCATCTAGTAAGGGCATAAAGGAAGAGGACGTACGTTGGTCAACACAAAAGTAATATGTCATAACTTAATATACTATCATTATACTGCAGGTCACACATCATTTTACATGTGTGATTATCAAGAGACAAGATTAGTGTTGCTACAGTTAGGTATGCGGTAATGACATAATTTCTTACCCATGATAATAAGAGTGTGTGTGTGTGTGTGTGTGTGTGTGTGTGTGTGTGTGTGTGTGTGTGTGTGTGTGTGTGTGTGTGTGTTCCTAGTACCTGGTCAGCGTTAAGCCACAGCAACTCACTGGCTAACATCCTGGTGCATCCGCTGCTGTTGTTGCCGGAAGGAAGTCACCAGTACTTTCCTGGCGGCGCTCTGGTCCACTTGCAGCAGCCCGAGTCTCACCACCTCCTGTAGGCCCCGCGCCCGCTCCACCAGGTCCTCCACGCGCGCCAAGCATCCACCCAGCTCGCTCAGTTCTGAGGATTACAACATAATGAGTACACTTAAGAAATAACATACAAAAAAGAACTCAGATGTAACAAGCCACAAAAAGACTCAAGGTCAACCAGTATTTAACTTTAGTCAGTTTACCTCATGTGGATTTCAAGCAGCTTTCCATTTTCGAATTTATGCGTCATGCAAAAGGACACACATGCAACATAACACAAAAAAGTGGTATTTCACGTGAACTTCAAAAACCTTCCTGATTCTTCTTTTTTTTTTCTCTCTCTCTTTCTTTTTTCATTCACTCTCACTTAATTGACGTTAAATATATGGTATACATTTAATGAAGTCCAAGTATTTTCCGTCATTTCAACTTCATCTTATTTTCAGCGAATTTTCCTTCGCTTTTAATCAGTCCGTTGTACTTTTTATACTTCTATTCATTCACACAGGGAAGTGTCTCGCTCACGCCTTGTGTCACCCTGAGATGATGTACGGCAATTTCCCTGGAGCGGTGTCGACACGGGGCGTTGGTGACGTATTCAGTACTCAATAACACGCCTCACGCACCTCGCTTTAGGATCCAGAAATATTTTTCCGAGACACATAGTTGAGGTTAGTCAGGCGTCGGGTGGCCTTCAAGGTAGGGCGAGCGGGCGAGGCCACACAAGAAAGGTGACCACTGTGCGGTTTCCCGGGTCACGTGTCTTGCATGCCTTCTCTTTCTTCCATATTATCCTTTATGGACACCACGACACCTCAAGGTCGTCAAACACTACCTGAAGGCTGACCAAGTGACACAAAGACCACCGCTCCATCAGGGTCGCGCTGACGGAAACAAGTGGGTGGGGGCGAGCGTGGGTCACGGCCAGGGATATCAAGTCCTGGAGAAATTACGTATCGTGAAAGTCTATCATCTATTCACAGTATTCAATCCTTGTTTTGTGTCAGCTAACCCTTCTAAAGGAAGTACGTCTTTTTTCTCGTTTCTATACTCTACACTCTGTACCTCTTCATACACTCTTAAGGAAATCATTCTTTCATCTTTTTCATTTTTCTTATCTCTCGTGTCTCCCTACTTTTCTCAACTTCACACAGGGGAAAAAATAGAATTTGCATGAAGAATTCTCTCGGTGGCGGCAGCGGCGACGGTAGTGAGACTCGGGAAGTTGCAACACGCAGGAAGTTAGCATAGTCGGGCGGGAATGATTATTCCTTCCCAGTACAAGCAGAAGACAGGTGGACCCAAACCAAACTCCCACAGCCCCGCCCCACCCAGACCCGCGCAACCCCAGCCAGTCCCGCTCCAAGACACGCTCAGCTGACTCTCTGTATCCGCTCTCCTTGGCGGCAAAACTCTTCTTACACGCTCCTGTGTTTCCTTTTTGATGTCAATAAGGAAATAGAGTGCAGTATTATGGTATTTAGACAGGAACGTTTAGGCGCGCGCGCGCACGCGCACACACACACACACACACACACACACACACACACACACTGCAACGTAGTGGTTAGCAAGCTCAGCTCAACCAAGAGGGCCCGGGTTCGAGTCACGGGCGCGGTGAGGCAAATGGGCAAGCCCCTTAACGTGTATCAAGCCCCTGTTCACCTAGCAGCAAGTAGGTACGGGATGTAACTCGAAGGGTTGTGGCCTCGCTGTCCAGGTGTGTAGTGTGTGATGTGGTTTCACCCCTACCCGAAGATCTGTCTATGAACTCTGAGCTCGCTCGTAGGGAAAGGTTGGCTGGGTGACCAGCAGGCGACCGTGGTGAATAACACGCGCGCACACACACACACACACACACACACACACACACACACACACACACACACACACACACACACACACACACACACACACACACACACACACACACACTTTAATCTCTCTCTCTCTCTCTCTCTCTCTCTCTCTCTCTCTCTCTCTCTCTCTCTCTCTCTCTCTTTCTCTCTAAAACATAATAACTTAACACTAAAGATGTAGAATTTATTATGTCACGGGGTTTGCATCTTACACTTCTGCGTAACGAAAACAAGATGTGGTTTTCTTTCCACACTGCTGCTCCTCCACTGACTTCTCGTTTGTGGAAAGCCCCTGGAAGTGAGTTGAGAACGGAAGCACTAATATTTTGTACAGTGAAGGCGCCTCCTTGATGTTTTGTTTTTGTCTTTCTTGTGAGTCGACTTTTCCCGTTTGAATTGACTATAAAAACGACACTCAATCACTCTTGCTTCACACACACACACACACACACACACACACACACACACACACACACACACACACACACACACACACACAAACGCACGCACGCACGCACACGCATACACAACGAAAGATGGTGAGGACATTCGTAAGTAAAGCATAGAATTTTAAAGAAGTATTTACCCCAGTCATGAATAGAGATGATAATATGGCTCAGTTCTGGATATCACTTAATGTCGCAGGTATTTGAAAAGCGTAGGTGAGATGGTAATTTAATCTTGTTCTTGAGAGCATTTAAATATCGCAAGGATCAAATCGTACGCCTAGACTATTTAGATGTTGCAAATCCTAGTTGATTCAGTTTAATCATTCATTATAAGATGAGCAAACAAAGCAATCAGAGTCTCGGTGAACTGCATGAAAGTGACAAGGTGAAACTCAATAACCACTTCAACAGTATATTATGCACTTGTAAGGAGCAGTAAAAACAAAAACTACAACCCACAAGTTAGTAAACTTAGACCTTGTACACCTCATTCTCTGCACCCTTCAAGCTTCATGTCGCTCTTGAAACTCTCGGTCGTAAACTTAACTTCATCCTTAAAACCCTTCGCAATTTGTTTTACTTTATCCTTGAAACTAAACCCTAAGCTTCCTAGAGATCTTTAACCTTACGTTTCACTTCACAAAGGAATTTCTTCATCATAAGCCTCACCTTATTCTTGAGACCTTATCTCAAGCTTCACCTCGCCCTTGAAACCTGAATTAAAAAATTCACCCGGTACTCTCGTAAATGTCACCATTGTACCCTTGATCTTGCACCTCATCCCTTGAAACCAAAGATCATAAGTTTCACTTCATCCTTGAAAACTTTGATCCTAAGCACGTCCTTGAAACAATTAAGATCCAAGCTTTTACCTCGACCTTAACACACACTATCCTACTTTTACCTTTGAAAACTTTGATCCCAAGCTCGTCCTTGAAACAAGATCCAAGATTTTACCTCGACCTTAACACACACTATCCTACTTTTTACCCTTGAAATCATTGATCTTATACATTATCCCTTACCTCGTCCTTGAAACCCTTCCTCTTGGGTCTTTGCCTCAGCCTGCACCAGTAATTCGTGAAGGGGTCCCACTTCGGCCTTCACCTTCCGCCAGCTTTCCTCTGTCAGGGCCACAATCCGCTCGTTCGTCTCCCGCAGGTGAGCGTCGTCCTCCAGCATGGTGCGGAGGACAGGGTTATCATCTTGCATGACCGAACTGAGCCTGACGGAAATCACGGGAAGGAAATGAAAAATTAGTTCACTGAGGGAAGACGGTAGGATAGAGTACATGAAGGTTGTACCGGAGAAGAAAAAAGGATTGGTAAGATAAAAGAGATGGGAAAAGAAAGGATTGTGAAAATTGAGAAAAATAATTGTCAAGCTGTAATGGAAAACGCTTGTGATGACAATTAGATAGGAAAAGGAAAGATTGTAAAAAAGAATAAAAAAATAAATAAAATGAGGGAGCTGTGAAGATATAGGAAGAAAATGAAAGGATTGTATAAATAGAGGAAACAAACATAAAGTGTTATACTGTGCGATATGAGAGGAAAAGGGGAAGAAGTTTAAAAGTAGAAAAAAGGAATGAAGGTAAATAACCAGGTTTGTTATGGCAAAATAAAAGAAAGGAACAGCAGCACAATAACAAAGAATAAGAAAAGGAATATACGAGATGTTACAGTAAAAAAAGATGTACATGCATACATACCTACTGCACGTGTAACAGAAGGCGACAAGTAATATGGTAGAGACGGAAACGGAAAAACTGGAAAATCGGAAACAGAAATATTCACGACTTTTGAAATAACAGTGAAGGACAATCACTGCATAAAAATTTCAGTCGAATAAATGGTTCGGAGGAAAAAAAACTCAGTCTGGAGATGAATGAGTGTGCAGAAAAGGTAAGGATCGCACAAACACACACACACACACACACACACGCACACGCACACGCACACACACACACACACACACACACACACACACACACACACACTGAATACTACACATTACCTGTGAAGACTGCAAAACTAATACTGAATACTATACCCTCCTGCAATATCTGACTTGCTCTTATAATGCGAATAAAGTCTGCTGTAGTACTTCACTTTCAGTTTAGGGAAGAATGTAGTAAGGAAAACTCCGGCTGAAGCAAGGGTACTCATCTAATTGTCCCGGTCACCTTCACTACTCCATTTTTTTTTTTTTTTCATCTGTGCCCTTCGTAGTTTATACATCACATAACTGAGATCATGTCAGCCTTGTCCTTCATAGTAGCTATTTATAACCTTCTCACATGCACGTCAGGCCTCGACATTTACACTGTGGTTCCCAAAAACATAATTTGGTAGTAGTAAAGCAAGAATCGCTTAATTTATGCAACTAACTGACTGGATTAAAAACTGGATTGTTGTGACATTTGACATCACTACAGAGCTGACAACAAAAAAGATAAAAAAAAGTCCAAGAAGGAAGAGCTGACAACAAAAAAGATAAAAAAAAGTCCAAGAAGGAATCTCTCTCTCTCTCTCTCTCTCTCTCTCTCTCTCTCTCTCTCTCTCTCTCTCTCTCTCTCTCTCTCTCTCTCTCTCTCTCTCTCTCTCTCTCTCTCTCTCTCCGCCTCTCTATCTATATATCTATTTTATCTACGCACTCAAGTACCTATCTATCTATCTATCTATCTATCTATCTATCTATATCTATCTATTCTACGAGTATATACGGATATTGCCAGAGGTGAAAGTAAAAGTTATTTTAAGATAAGTATGTTCTCAGCACACAGGCATTTTGAGATGTTATTTAGCCTTGGTGTGACACTCACAAGTGTGGCCTGGCAACACATACATCGGCCGGATGGGATGTGTAAACCTGGATCATTGCATATCCGTTGGTAGAACTGTTAAAAATTAAGTCATGATTTACAGTATTAGTATCTCATAATGAGACGATTGTAGCAACGGACCAATGCCGATTACTGATGAGCATAACACAATGATAATATGGATATGATAAACATGTGAAATAATACACTGCCTGCCCGGGCGTAGAAAGGAAAGGAGCAAAGCTAACAGCAAACCAGCTGATTACAGGCAGTCACTCGCAATTCCCCTCCGAGATTGTGACAATCAATACATACGTTCAGATTGTGTTACACAGTTTAAAGCAATGTGTGGCGTGGATATGGTGTTTTCCCAGCTGTTATATTAGTCGCTGCGCCACTCTTGAAATTAACACAACGAATAAACAAGACCTTAAAATGCCTAGATAAATAAAAACACTTTCTCCTTAAAATAACTTGGAAAACTATTTCCCTTCAGGTAGTTTCCGCTGAAACTTGTGATACACCTGCTATTCTTCTGTCCATCTATCTACCTTACTATTTACTATCTATCCATCCATGTAACTTTACCTATCTACCTCTCATCCACCTCCTCGCCAGTGCCACCCACCTATCCTGCGGGCTGAAGTACGGGAGGAGGGGCTGCAGGGTTAGCACGCTGACCTCGCAAGCCCGCACCACCGCCCGCAGCCCGCCCAGCAACCCCTCCTCCGTGGGCGTGAGAATGACAGTGGTGCCCTCCGCGCTCACCTCCACCTTGAACATAGCGCACACCTCCTCCATCACCTCCTGCAAGGGAGAGAGAGAGAGAGAGAGAGAGAGAGAGAGAGAGAGAGAGAGAGAGAGAGAGAGAGAGAGAGAGAGAGAGAGAGAGAGAGAGTTAATTAACATAAGCATGATTAAATGTGAAAATAAATACGTTCCCCCATCTATTTGCATATTATTTCATGTCTTTACAGACTGAGAGAGAGAGAGAGAGGGGGGGGGGAGACCAGATATACAAACAAACATAACCAGACATGCAAAGCAACAGACTAACTAACCGAAAGGAGAGAAGAGATAGAAAAGTGATGAAGAAAAACAACAAAAGAGAAAAAGGAGGAGCAGGGAGAGAGGTGCCGGTGCCGGTGCTGGGGCGGGGTGATGCACCGAAGCTTTACACACATAAACAGCTGACGGAGAGCAAAACGTTTCACTGCACCAGGTAATTAATTAATCACCTGTGAAGGGCGGGCAGGTGTTGGTGTGCAGGGGGGGGGGGTCGCCTCGCGCTGGTTTAGAGGGAGGCGATGCTCTGTGTTTGCATTGCGAGAGCTTTGCTAAGGTTCATTAATTCATCTTCCTCAGTCGCCACTCGCTAGAATCTCCAACTACCTGTACCTTGTTATATTTTTGTTTGTTTGTTTGTTTGGTTTTTGTATCCTTTTGTTAGTATCTTGCTTACTTACCTCTTTCTTATACCATCCTACTTACGTTTAGTTTTTTTTTTTTTTTCATTTAATTTTTTTATCATTATTACGATTATAAACTACTCCTTCCCATCCCTCCTCCTCCTCCTCCTCCTCTTCCTTCTACTCTTTTTTTTTTTTCTATGTCCAATAAAATTTTCGTCTACTTGTTTCTGTCTTCATCTCTTTCTTCCCATACATTGCTTCATTTTCTTTCGCCTCTCGCTTCTGACAACCATCACCACTCTCTCTTCTACCTTTCATTTGTACCTCCACCGGCCCGTTGGTCTAGGGGTATGATTCCTGCTTTGGGTGCAGGAGGTCCCGGGTTCAAATCCCGGACGGGCCCAGTTTTTTCAGTTGTTAATCATTTACCTGTTATTTATTTTTATTTTTTTTCCTTATGGACAATAACTTTAGGTATTTTAGGAAAAGTTAGTTCCATCTATCCAGCAAGGTATTCTTACGTGTAAATATGAAGCTCTAAATTTGTTTGTTGATTATCTTTTTATGTATACTCACAATTTTTCTCATTCACGAGTGTTTATGCCGAAAAGATGAAGACAATTTATTCTTATTATTTTTTCTTTCTCCCTTATTCATGTTACTCCCGTCCTCTTAATCTCTCTCTTCCTCCTCCCAATTCTCATCTTGATTTCTTTTAATAATTCCCCTTTTTCTCTTCGTCTATTTCTGCTCCTCACCCAGCAACTCACCTCTTCATGGCCATGTGCTGCCGCCGGGGGTTGTGGTGCCTTGATGGTGAGGGCGTCGTGCAGTGCAGTGATGGTGTTGTGGAGCATCGTCCGGAGTGCAGACGCCACCATCAGATCCACCACACGTACCATCCTGGACAGGGAGGAGACCCGGATAAGGATAGATGGAGTGCTATGAAAAGGGAGTGTTGTTTGGTGAGATGAACTAGGGTGTGGTGGCATGTAGAAGGGTGTAGAAGTAAGATGGAGTGATAAAGATTTGTTTTCGGGTCGTTTGTCAGATAAAACTAATGTAGACTAATCAATGGTATTCCTAACCCCTTCAGTAATGGGACATATTTTAACCACGAATTTGGGGTGTGATTAGACGGTTTTATTGACGTTAGAAAGGGTGTATGACGGTCAGAAGATTAACCAGGCAGGGTCTGTACTATTTCAATCCCCACTTGAGTTGCTGAAGCTGTATAGAATCGACAAATAATAAACAGGATGAATACGAAAATGCTTCCCAGTACTGAAGGGGTTAACCTATACTTATAATTCATATTATGGGAATTGCAATGTATTTTGTTTCTTATTAAATGGAGTGGGATTTACTGTAATTTTTCTTATTTGCTTGTACTTATTATGTATGTGATGTTTCTTTTTGTGCTTATGTTCATTATGTTAAGGTAATGTGTATCTATTGACTGTCGCCAATAAAACTATCTATCTATATGCTAAGGCGCTGGTCTGAGGACGGTCGTAAATTAAGAGCAATGACAGCCGCTCCTGTAGGTAATCGACAATAACTTGTGCTTAGCGAATCTTCCCCCCTCAGGACCAGTTTCCCCTCCACTCTCTCCCCACAGGACTCACTTGACCACGGAGGTGTGGGAGTGGCGGCGGGTGAGGGAGGAACCCGTAGTGCTTCTTGGGGTGTTTGGTCGCTTCTCGCCGCTGATCAGTTCGGAACCTTTGGAAGAGAGATGGAAGATAGTGCAAGGTAATATATTACCGGGAAAACTCTTCAGTGATTTAAAACTGCATGAAAAAAAAACAGAGAAGACGAAATAATTTGACAGTACAAATGTGTTAAGTCTCAAATAAACATACACGCGCACGCACACTCACGCATCCACCCACCCACCCACCCACACACACACACACACACACACACACGCACGCACGCGCGCGCGCGCGCGTTAGAAAGAAGCAGTAGACACCTACCAAAACGTGAGATCTAATAGCACTAGTTCGGAGGAGTGCTGTAAACTTACCATTAAAGTCAGTTGTGACCTCACTGAACGTTTCCCTTTGTGTTTCACAATACGAAGAGGCAGTCACAGCCTGCCCTGTAAAGGTAACTCTCTTCCTTCTATGCACCTTGCTATATTGAAATACAGAGCTTACCATCTGTTTTGCGTTATCAACACTCAGACTTATACCATGTTTGAGCTTTCCCAATAAGGTACAGGCACTATCTGGTACAGACAATTAAATGTTACACATAGAGCACTGAATGCAGAAATACTAGTGCGAGATATTTTTACACAACAATTAAAAGGCAGCAATCAAGCAAGGAGTAAGTAATTTCATATACGATTTCACCTAAATATGTAACTTTCTCCTCTTCCTCCTCCTCCTGCATGAGTCAAAATGGCGCGTTATGAATAGTGGGTGTGTCTGTCTGCCATGGAGGTACCGTAACCCAAGGACACCGTGTCGCCTCTGAGACCTACGCAGCTAAACACAAATAACTCGATGAAAAACTAAACTGCTATACGGAATTCTAAATTTGAGCACTACTGATCTCTGCACGTCCACTGCCTTGTGGATAATTTGCCTCTTTCAGCCTCTCAAAGTATCTTGCAAACTTCCCGTCTTAACTTGTAAAACTGAACATTCTTCCTTTATATCATTTCTTTCCTTCTATCTCCTGATCTTTCTTTCCCCCTTCCTCCCAAATCCTATTCTCTCTAAAATATCCTGTCATTACTCCTACACCTTATTTCTTTTCTATTTCTTTATATCAGCATCTATCTCTTCCTTAACTACCCTTTCCCTACCCATTATCTTTCATTACCCTTCCCCATCTATACACGAACAGCCGCCTCACATCAACAATAATATGTACTCTCCTCTCCACAGCCTTCTCAACCCTGACTTTCTCTCTCCTTCCGAGCCTTCCTTTCATATCCACTCACCCTCAGCCTCGGCAGTGTTCTCGTCAGCGTGAGTCATGGACGCCACCACCTGCAGGAGAAGGGACCTGAAGGCTGCTAGGCGACTCCTCACAGCCTCCAGTGTCTCTTGCTGTCGCGCCACCCATTCCTCCACCACGGCAGGCTCCTCGCTCCTCACCTGAAGGAACACCAAGAAAGGGAAGAAAGAGAAACCAAGAGAGGCAAAATAGGAACTTCAAAAAAGACACACCAAGAAAGAAACCCAAAAAAGGGAAGAAAGGGACACTAAGAGATGCAAAACATGGACTTCAAAAAAGACACACCAAGAAAGAAACCCAAAAAAAGGGAAGAAAGGGACACCAAGAGATGCAAAACATGGACATCAAAAAAGACATACCAAGAAAGACACAAAAAAGGGACAAAAGAATTGGACCCAAAAAAATGGGAATAAAAAAGGGGACAAACGAAAAGGGCTAGAAAAATGGGGTAATAAGAAAGGACACCACTAGAGGGATACCAAGAAAGGGATATCAAAACGCAACATCAAATAAGGACATCAAAGAGGCAATGGTGACACAATGGTGCATTTCTCGCACCTCTCTCCCCTGGCACTTACCTGGATGAGGCCCATGTGGGACAGACGGTGACACAGCGCGGCAACGTTAGACAGGGTAGGATAGAAGGGCGGCTGAAGGGTGATGAGGTAAGCGGTGAGACGTATCTTTGCCTCCCTCACCTTGCGACACCTCACGCTGCGGCGCCACACTTGCCATGTTTTTGCAATACGGAAATTGCGGAAGAATCGAATCTGGAACAATTATTGACCCATTTACTGGTGTTTCACTCGTCGCTCCTTAACCACTAACTACTCTGAAGCATTTTTTTTTTTCTATTCTACGGAAGTCTATAGAGATTATAGTGTCTGGTCATTAGAAAAACCTGTTCTCTTATGGAGTTCCTTTTATCTTCTCTGTAGGAGTTTACGAAGACTATGAAGTGTTTTTAGTGGTGTGATTCCTATGTCGCTGTAAAAGGGTTAGATTTTCATGGTCAAAGGAAGCTAATAACGAATAAACTCTGAAAATCACACACCGAATTTTCAGAGTTATTTCTTCTGCACAGCAAAGCAAGACAAAGTGCAATATTAAGAAAAAAATGCATACGTAGAAGGAAAATAGCGTCTCGCATGAAGCTTAATTACCATCCTCCTTGACAAAAGAACCATGTACACGGTAAAAATGAGCACCGCATCACTATTCACTACATGCAGACATGAAGGGAGTGGAGCCACGTGCTGAGATGACTAAAGAGGCAACACAATGCTGGTGCGCCCACCTTAGTGAGGCGCGTGTACAGCTCCACCTCTCGCCGGAAGTCGTCCATAGAGGTGAAGGTGACCTGCCCTGCCCACACCTGAGTCACGCCCTCGCTGCTCAGGATGGAGTAGTGGTTGGATCCCCGTGGACGACGGCCCAACACCCTGACGACACCAATGGATAGAATGCATACATACATACATTCTACCTACCTACTTACCTACATACATACATACATACATACATACATACATACATAAATACATACTATATATCTATGTACGTACTCATACTTACCCACATACCTAGATACACACACATATACATATATATATATATATATATATATATATATATATATATAATATAGAATATATATATATATATATATATATATATATATATATATATATATATATATATATATATATATATATATGTATCTTCACTTTTCAAGATTCATTGCCTCATTGCTTTCATAAACAGACCCCAGCCACGGTCAGTCAGGCTTCATAAAGGTCAAACCTCAATGTTAACAGGTACTACATCGCCTACCAAATCGCTGCACTAATAAGGAAATACCGCAACATGAATGTGTACAGTAATTGCCTATACAAATGTGGGAGCATGAAAGAATGACAATTCTGGTGGGGGAATCCTGTGTCATCCTGCTATGGTGACGGAAGTGTGAACAATACCACAGTGGGCGGCTGATGCAACATCTCCAGCATGTCTGACACTTACTTGAAGCTGTAGGGATCGTATTCGAGGCGTGAGGGCGGGTATCGCGGGGTGAGATACAGTAGCATGTTGTTCTGCTTTACCAACTCCACCGCCCCATCCAGAGTGGTGGGCGGCACCGAGGGCGGCACCACCAGCGGCGGCAGACGAACTTCCATTGACGGGGGCCTTGCCTTGCCCGCCTGTGCCACTGGCGGCAGCGGGAAGGCCGACACATCCGTGGGTGAGGTGGAGGATGATGTCTTGTAAGCATCGGCCTGACAGCGTGCACTGGCGTCTACGGGAACCACTTCGGTGGGGGCCACTCGAGGCTCTGTCACCTGGATGGTGGGCTGGCAAGGACACAACAAGGCTCAATCTCAACCAGAAACTTACTGACTTCCACACTTCCATGCAGCCTAACTGATAATGTATCAAGCTCGATCTCCTTTTATCCTCATCTATCCCCGGCTGATATCTAAAGGAACAAGGCGTTATGGCAGATTATACTTACCAGTGTGACGGTCACGCCCGTGCGAGGATGATCTTCCGACTCTGTCCATCGTTGCTGTTGCTGTTGCTGTGATTGCTGTTGTTGTTGTTGTTGTTGATGATGTTCCCCCTGCTGTTGTTGTTGCGGCTGTTGCTGTTCCTGGTCCTCCTCTTGGTGCTGCTGCTGATCAGTGGCGACAGTTGTGGGCAGCGTTGCAGTGCTGGCCATAGTCACGATCTTTCAAGGCTGTAAGAAATATCCATAGGTTGAATTGCAATTCAGTATTCTGCAATTCTTTTCCACAACGCTTCTGGGAGAGTTGCGGCATATCTTATTTGGCATTTAATCTCAGCCCTGCACCACTATCACCCCCACAGATAATGACGAGAAATTCAAGGGACACTCCTGACTGTCCGTCACTGTCTTCACAGACTAGTTGTTGCATGTCTTTGCAGTCATAACCACCACCACCACCACCACCACCACCACCATGTCCTTCACAGCCATAATTTATCGTCTATCGTTCTACTTATTCATTCTGTTATTCATGAACCATCCCCATTCCCATTATTTCTCCATCATACTCATTTTACAATTAATTTCATCCACAAGTAATTGTCAAGACATATTTTCGTTCACCGTAGACTTTTACTGAACTTTGTATTGATATTTGTACATATTTTGCTTTAGGCTGAGTATTTCACTGATATATTTATCAAATGTAGTATAAAAAATCAAGTACATAGCAATTTTTTCTTGTCCTGTCACTGTACTGTGTGTGTGTGTGTGTGTGTGTGTGTGTGTGTGTGTGTGTGTGTGTGTGTGTGTGTGTGTGTGTGTGTGTTTATCGTGACATCATCATTTTCTCTTACTATACACACACAAAAAAAGCTGCATCATAAATCACCTCACCTCAGTAAATGCCCTTCTCGACTCTGTTCCATTCACCGCGGCAAGAGAGGCGGCGGGCGGGGACAGCTCCCTCTCAGTGGCCAGCTCAGGGACTTCCCTCTCTCAGTGCAGTAAATAAAGGGCTGCGGCGGCGTCACGTTACCATGGCGACGGCAAACACCACCTGGCCAGCAGTGCGAGAAACAAATGAAAGTCAAATTCATCTTTAATGCTCTTTTAACGTGTATCTGATTAGCATTTCTATAAATGTTTATTATTATCAACCCTGCTTCATTTCTCTGAATCGAAAGTTCGTTAGCAACTGAATTAAATCAAAGAAAATATCAATAATTGATTTTAAGAAAGTGTTATTGGGTCTGCAAAAAATATATATATGGACAAACAAGTAAGGAGGGGTCGAGGGATATATCTAGGAAACTATGAAAAAAATCAGTCCTCTAAGAAATGAAAAGTGCAAACTCTTCGTGACTGTCTTGGTAAACACTATTGATTCCTTCCCGGTTCCTCCTTCCTCCCTTCTCTCTCGCATCACTCTTCCCAATTTCCTTCTCCACTCATTTTTTTCCTTCCCCTCCCCTTGTAAGATGAAGAATAGCTTAAGGGTTCCTTGATTCTATTCTTTCAAACAATACAGGGTCTGAGAACTGCAAGACACTGTGAATGAGTCTTAATTCACTTGGTTTCCCTCTAAAACGAGTTTTATTGATTGATTTTCATCTTATTTCATCTTTTATATCAATAATCTATTTTTTACTTTCATTTATCTGTTTATATTCTATTGAATGTTATTTACATATTTCTATTTTATTATATTATATATTTTTACTTTTTTAAATTTATGTATGTATTAAATTAGTTGAATTTAAGTTTGTCAATCTACATATTTATGTAATCACATAGTTACTATTTACTTTATTTTTTTTTCTTAATCTCTTTTCATTATTTCTTTTTGCATGTGTGCGTATCCACTAGGGTCTGATCACGAGCTGACCCACAACCACCAGCCGTCACCCTCTCAGTGCGGGATGAGAACCCATTATTACCGATCTCCAGGTAAGACTCTCACCTCACACACCACAAACCATCCCCTGGTCAGAGGAGACAGAAGCTGCCTCGCTTGTCAGCGGAAAAATCTCAGAATTGACCAGCCACCAGTGGTGTCTCTTTAATTCGACACTCGACACCATTGCATTACGATCCAAGGAATCTGTCTACCTGAGTGTTTAGCTGACACGCCCTGCTACGCTGACCTCACTTTTGACTGTAACTAACAATTACTACACTCCGTCGTCATTATGAAACAAACACATAACAGTGCTTAATATTCTTCCCTTCCTCCTCCTCCACCTCCTCCTCCTCCTCCTCCTTCCTCATTCTCCGATTCTCCCCCGTTCTTACTTCTTCCTCCACTCCTCTCCCTCCACCATTCCATTTTCCTCTTTTCCCTCCCGTCTATGTTTCTCACTACACGTCTC
>CM035197.1:20173420-20211010 GCA_020233015.1 Callinectes sapidus | reverse complement strand
TATATATATATATATATATATATATATATATAGTAAGTTTGTGTTCGCCTGTGTGTGTGAGGGGGGCACTAGGAATCCACCTGTTAGCCAAGGGGGCGCTAGCCTGTAAAAGTTTGAGAACCACTGGATTAGATAATTTTATTAGCATTAGGAAAGCTCTATGGAGGTCAGAAGATTAATGGTCACAGTCTTCACTATTCTGATCCCCACACAAGTTTCTGAAGCTATATATAGTTAAAAACTATAGTTAAAAAAAATAATAAGTCATAGTATGAAGGGGTTAAGTAAAACAGACCACATCACCCACAGATAACATAAGTTATTTGTATTTCAACTATATTAACCGTTAGATTAATATGCCAAGGGAACAGATGGAAAGTGTTGCATTTGAAGTTGCGCCACTTTACTGCATCAACACAATAATTAAGTTATTTTAATATGATAATTAGAAATCTGATTTGTGTCCAGTCAACAGCAGTCATTGTTAATATCTGCGACGTTTCTTACATGTGATTCATCGTCTAGCGTGAAACAGCCCTGTTGGCATATCTCCCCATGTTTCCTCAGGGAGCCGGCGAAGCGGAGGGCGGATCCAGGCAGGAGACAGAGGAAGGCGATGTGATGACGAGCAGGAGTCTCAAAGGCCAGTCATCCATGGGCTCGTACTCTGTTGATCCGCAGGAGCTTCTGGCCATGAACGCTGAGCTCAGTCGAATGGCAAAGGAACTGCGGCTTGAAATGATGCAGATGTGGAGTTTCAGAGGTGAGGGAGTGGAATGTACTGGGTGGGACACAAGCTGACAGAGTGACTGTCAACATGTTAGTGATAATTACAGAATATAACACAATTTCCTTCGCAGATTCCACTTCTCCTGAGTCGGTGACATCAGAACCTATGTCGGTACACGACATAGAGCCTTTGCCAGCTCGCAATATAGAAGAGGACACGGTAAGGATTCCAGGAGTGTAAAAGCCTGAGAGAGATTTGCTATAGTCCCTTGTGGCAGTCTTAGCAGTGTAGGAAGATTTGTGGCATATGGAGTTGGGTGGAGTGTTAGGTTAGATGTCTCTCCGCATTGTGTCAGGAAGTGGCGAGACATGGAGTTTGGTCTGTCATGGGATTTGTTGATTTTTGTTAACGTCATATTATTGCATGTTGTTTTCTTTACGGGCAAGTGAATGAACCTCATATTACTTAGAGTAGTAGTAGATATTTCCCATCACTTTTCTTGCACTGTTTGAACAACGTTACCTGTATGAATTTACCAAAAAAACTGTCTGGGACGCTTCTTATTTTCCTGAGTGAGCGGTAGAGTAGTGATTTCTTGTTGAACCTTGCTGTGTTCCTTCCCAGACTGAAAAGGACCGGTTAGTAGCGGAAGCCAACGAGGTTTTCCAGAGCATCGCCTTGTTACACAAGGATAGTCCCCCGCCCTCGCCTCACGTCGCCGGGTCACCCTCCAGCCGATCCCGTAAGTCACCGACCAATGCACCACACGCAAAGCTCCGAGATGCAGTCGGAATGGATGAAAAGCGGAGCCGCCGGGGCGTTGAAGACAAGGATCGCAGGTAAGGGTTCTTGAGCGTCCCAGAATGATGCCACCGCAGTTATCGAGTGTTCGATTAAACAATTTCGAAACTTCTTTTTTCTAGGGCAAGAAAGACACACTGCATCATTAAAATTCTTCACTGTTGACAGGTCTAACAATAAAACACCGTCCAGAAAGAACTCTTATCGAAAGCAGCAGCGGAACAACCTTGAGGAAGATGAGGAGGAGCAACTGGAGGATCAGCCGGACATTAGTGTGTTCGGTGCAACGCTGGGTGAGTTGCTCCTGCGCACACAACACCATCACGAGGAGGAGGAGGAGGAGGAGGAGGAAGAGGAGGAGGAAGATGAAGACGAAGATGAAGAAGAAGAAGAAGAGGAGGAAGAGGAAGAACACAGACATTGGGAGGGACAACGAAGACGCTCGTCTGACGGACTGTCCACTGTGACCTCAGGACCTTCCCGCTCCTATTCCCCCTCGCCCAGCATTGCCTCCAGCGTCGCCGAGGCCGAGGTGAGTTAGTGTCAAGTTACAGTAAGGCAGAGGCATGTGGTGAACACTTATCTTAACTGTTTACATATTTCAAGAGAACGTAAATTTAATTTTAAAAATAACATTATGGGCAAAAAAAAAAATTCATTATTTCTTTAACTCGTATTTTTTGTTACCTAAGAATTGCAGGATTTGTCCTTTACAGGCTGATGTTATATATATATATATATATATATATATATATATATATATATATATATATATATATATATATATATATATATATAGATATTTTTTCCTTAATAGGGGTAAAATCCACTACGTACTATTGCAAGAATTTTATTTTCAACGTTTTGCCGAATGTACCCTTGGCATCATCAGGTTTCTTCCATACTTCAATTGTATGTGTAATTGTCAGCGCATTTCATGCTCGTGTCTCAGCATACCACACGCTTGTCTGGCGAAGTCTTGAGAGTGACATATGTGACATATTAGATTAGAATTAAGATTGGAAGCATGAATACACAGCACTATCGTTAGTGTGAATCAGTAAGTAAAGATGAGTTAACATAGAACTCGTGTCCCGCCAGTCTTCCTCGCGTGTGGACGAGGACGAGGACAGCATCTCCTTGCCAGGCACGTGGAAGACCGCCACTACCTCCACCACGCGCTCCGGGGAACATATCCTTTCCTCCAGTTTTGAGTGGGAGGAGGAGGATGCTGAGGAAAGAAAGAAGCCCAGAGCGAGGTGGAGAGTTATGATGGAAGACACAGAAGATGCAGTGGAGGAACAGAGACCAAGAGGGAGATGGAAGGCTGTAGTAGAAGATGGAAATGATGACACTGTGGTATTGAAACCCAAACGAAGATGGAAAGCAGTAGTAGATGAAGAGGAGGAAGAGGAAGAAGACGGTAAAGAAACTCCAACGCCACAGAAGACACCGGAAGCAGACCAGGACGATTGCACTGACTTTGTGACTGAAGTAACGGTGATCCTTCCCTCAGCTCGGCGCGCCACAAGAGACTTGAAGACTCGCCGTATCTCCGACACTCAGGTAAGACACCTCATGGCCACTTTCACCTAAGTATTTATCACTAACAATATTTAACTTCATGTAAGGATACATTTTGCCTAAAATGATGTCTTGATATTTGTAATAGATTTCAAATACTCACAATTGTCTCTAGACAAGTCACATGTTGCGCAATGGTAATGCATCTCAAGTATTGGAACATAATCGAACCGTCGAATGTACTATAAATGTTTGAAGAATGCAGAACACTTTAATCATGATTATTCTTCGTTTTTGTTTCTCCCGTAGGTAGAATACGAAAGCTTTGGACAAGAGAACAAGGCTGAATGCTTCGCTAACACGTCGAGTAAATCAGTGCATGAATATGAGGCACCGGAAGGGATAAGATCGAGAAGACTGGGCATGGCCAACTTTCCTCATGCTCCGGAGGACACTTCATGGCAGGATGAAGTTTTCCCTTCCCCTTTGGCTACCAACACTCACCAGATGTCCGACAAATCTCCTGATGTTTTTGTCCCCACAAAAAGAACCATTTTTACTGTTCAAGGAGGAAATAGAAACCCGGATCAAGCACGTGCAACTCCCACGTTTGTTGAGAGTCAGGATGAAGAGCAAGAGGGCAATAGGAGTGTCTGGCGAAGAAGTCAGAGTCATCCTGAAAATGTCTCAAAGGCAGTCATTCAGAAACCCATTCGGTCTTGCAAAGAGAAAAAAAACAATGATAATGTCAATGGCCACCACAGCAGCTCACCCGTGACCAAAGCCAAGATTAAAAGAGCCCCACGAGTATCTCCCGCTGTGAAGGCTCCATTATCCAGACAAACTGATCAAATATCTTCAACTAATGAGCCTGAAGTGAAAGTCAAGCATGAGGAACCTGATAGAGAGGCTACCTCTTCTCAACAGGAAATTAGTAAGACCATAAGTAACACTGCCAAGGAACAAACTAAAACTGAAGTTAAGTCAACAGACACACAGTTGCTAAATATAGTTGGTGAAGAGGGTACTTCGTGTGCCAAAAAGACGTCCTCCAACATCCCTCCACCTCAACCCCTTACCAATGTTGCCATCACCACTGCACTCCTCCAGACACCCACAGCAACTAGTCCTCCCATTGAGTCCAAAAGAAAGGTCTTAGAAGCTGTTAATGAAGGTGTTCCTGCAGTCCGTAACATTATACAAAAGTTCAACAAACGCATTACTGAAAACCAGGAATTATTAGGGAGTCCCTTCCGGTCACCACCCAGCAGCCCGCCATGGCAGTCACCTAGATCTCAAAGAAAGATTTTGGCTGATTTAAATTCATGCCAAGCAGGAGTGGATAACAAAGTTCCAGCAAAGAATGGACAATCTACTTCTGAATCATCTCAATCAACACCTGTTAATGCATCCAGTGGTGTGCTCAAGTCCCTGAGTGCTTCAGTCATTGTCTCACACCCAGCAGAGTTGCCACCAAAGGTTCAACGATCAGCGAGTGGCTCCTGTGTGCAAGGGGATAAATCCATTAGCAGTGAAGCAAAAGGCACCATTTCTGGGGGGTTGGTTACCTCACCACAACTGCCCAGGTTCAGGGGTGCAAGCCCTGGTGAAGTGTTCAATTGCTCTTCCAGTGTGAGCCCTGCCCTCACACCAGCTGCCACTGACCTTGACACTTCCTGTGATCTTGAGTTTTCAACAGAAGATACTGGACAGACTCATGAGCGTCTCACGGGCCCCTTGAGGCCTGAAAGGCGTAGTCCTGCAGCCCATATTCGTGCACTCAGAATTAGAAAAGCAAAGGAAGAATTTCTCGCTCGTGGAGCAGGGCTGCCAACTGCTGACCATGGATCAGGTGACACGAACGAAACAGTGAAGCTTAGACATAGAAGTGGCACAGCCAGCACAGAGGGAAGTTGGAGAGAATCTGATGAGCTTTGTGCAGCAGCACCATCTCCTACCCCAACAGAAGGGAGTAGTCGTGATAGGGAGGAAACCCGCGACAAACCACCAAGAGTCGCTTCTCGAAGACGAAACATTCCAAAGAAAGAGTCATTCCGCAGACAGAGTGCTGGTTGCCTGCTAGAGGAGTCTGCATCCCCCAAACACTCTTCGCAGGTTGTAAAGTCTTCCTCGTCAGGGGTATTAGCTAATGTTAAGCGACACTCAAGGATCTCCATCGACTCCCAGTCTCCTGATCGACGAAAAGAGTCTATTGATCAGTCCAGTGAACAAGCTCGAACACCTCTTGGAATATTCAAGTTGTTCCGACGTAATCGAAGTAAAGATAAGCGGGATATGCCCTCAGTACAAAAGCTGTGCCGTCAGAGTTTGGTGGTGGACTTTGCCAATGGAAGAGGCCGAACCCAAAGTGCTTCTCCTCAACCACATCCTGAGCCTCATCTCAGGGCCTTGCCTGAAGTGGATGTTGAAGAGGCTCCAGAGGCTGCTGCTCGATCCTCAAAAACTTTACCAAGAGGAAGCTCCATGGATACTGTCCCTCTGGCACCCTCTCGTTCTTGCCCATCGTCTCCTGTCGCTCCTCATCGCTCTCGAACTGCCAACTGGCTGGCTCGGGGCCGTCAGATATTCAAGAGCCGCTCTCCCTCACCGGGGAAGAAGACACGGTGACATTCGCCCCATTGTTTATGTGGATCCGTCAGTATGTCACCAAGACTGGTGTTTCGCTGCTGCCAGTCACGTGATTCTTGAATGCACAGTGTGGGTGGCTCAATTAATAATCCTCTGAAATGTGGGAAGGGTTACTTTTGAACCATTGTCATGCACACCAGAATCACATCTTGTCCCCACACACCAGCTGTGATTAAAGACAGCTATCCACAGGAAAGGAGAAAGCAGTGTAATAATTACAAGTCTGAAATATATACAAGGAATGTGACTGCAGCAGAGCCCACAGCATAAATGCTTATGATTAGATCAGCAGCAGTCTTTCCTTAGAAGTAGGATGAATTCAAGAAACATTTCACAGCATAGCAAGCATCATTGAAACTTACCAATGTCATATTGCTTGAAACTCTGGAGATCTGTTACAACTGGATACTTTAAACAAAAATGACCTGATGGCATCTGATGACTGGAAGAAAAGAGGTACAAGAAAACAAGTAGACACATGTGAATGACATGTGTCAAACCTTTCGTGAACAGTAATATGATAATGGTACAAAAAATCAGTTTCTTATACTATTCTGAGCCTTAAACCCTAATCATGGGCATAGTATCGGGTGTCTTACTTTCCAGGATCTTTAGTGCATCTAGTGGCACGGATGCAAATGTTACATGATACTGTGACATGTACTATACTGTACGTACACTAATAATGCTAAAAGGATGGTGACAAATCTGTCTCGCCCAATATGTGTTGTCTTATCAGAGCTTCGGATCAGCGCGGCAAGCTGCATTGTCAGTCTGAAACTTTGTGTTAGGAATAATCATTCATATTGTTAATATAATTCCTTTTCTACGTACCTGGTATATATGTAGCCTTAAACAAATAGATATTAAGATGATAGGAAAAATGGATGAGAATGAAATCACAATCTTTCATTAGAACAAGGTTAAGACAGGAAGATTTGTAGAGAAAGAAGGCATATAGCACGTCTGTTGAGGAAGAAACAAGTATTGGTACAGTGCAAACTCAATACTCAAACTTATTTTGTTCCAAATGGTTGTTTGAGTATCAAAAATTTGACTACCAATGCAGAGAAATTGGGTAATTCATTCTAATCTTAGCAAAACCTAAGTTTACTAAAATCTAAATGTAATCTTTTTATATCAACAATTTTCCCATTTCCTCCACTGCCACAGGTTGTTTAACTCTTGAAGGACAGGAAGCATCAATTGATGCATAGCTTCTAACGACTAAATTTGTAATGATGGGAAGTGGTCATTGTGAGTTGCCATGTATATCAGCTGTCCACCAAAAGTGTAAAGTTCTTGAGGTCAGTTGCATTGGAGCCACACAAAGCAATACCAGCCTTGAAATACTGCAAGCCTGCTGATACAGTGCTTCCTGGCATTTTGGGGATTCATTCCCATCTCTGTAAGAGACTGAAAAGCAGTGATATACAGCAAGCTTTGAAGTGAAAGTGGTGGTGAAAGTAGTCCAATTTTCTCTGATTGGGCTATTTTCATGTAACCTGGCCTACACACTGTCCTGAAACTTCCCATGGGTAAATAGGTAGAGATATGTTATCTGGGTGTAAAAAAATGATTTTTAAGCAAGATATAAATCTTGTGGGATTTAAAAAGATTTTTTTGAACATGTCCACCCAGCAGCTATATGTAAGGAAAACTGTCTGTCCTTTAAGGGATAAGTTGGTTTTTCACACCCATCACTACATCAGTTCTCTTAATGGTCTCCTTGTTCTTCAATATGGTGGCTACTATAGACTTTGCCATACAATACTCAGCTGCAAGATGGGTGATTCTTGCTTCTTTTGCATATTTATCAATGTTTATCTCCTTTTTCTGTTTGATGGTCATCACTACATTCTTCCTTTTAGGCTTATTTTCACCACCACTAAGTCTCTTTGGTGCCATTGTAAGTTTCTAAATGGAAAATCATAGACAGAAGGCTGGAGAATGTTGTTGTTCTGAGGACCATGGCTGGACAACTGCTGGGCAGTGGTAGTGGGGAGGAAGCCTTTGTTATCAACCCAGCGTACTGACGCTCGAGTATCAGATATGTATTTGAGTGCCAAGTTTAACTTTTGCTTTTCAGTATTGAAAATATCAACTTCCAAGATGTTTGAGTATTGAGTCTTCACTGTCTTAATAATGGCAGGGGAAAGAAAAGTATTATGTTGACATATAAGATAATAGGAAATCATAGATGAGAGTATAACTTATAAACATGTAAAAATGGAGAGAGAGAGAGAGAGAGAGAGAGAGAGAGAGAGAGAGAGAGAGAGAGAGAGAGAGAGAGATATGAATGCAAGGCAATGTTCTTTCCCAGCTGCCACAACGGCACAAGCAGGAGTCGGCACTGAATCTGAGGTGATTGAAAAATATACCTGAAGTCTATCAACAAGAATATGGAAGACCAGCAGGACAAAGGAAGAGAAGGTACAGTAACAGGCAAATGTTGGTAAAAGTAAATGTAACATGAAACAATAATTTGGGTAACTATCAAAACACTGTGTAATGTAAGTGTTTGAAATATGATTTGAAAAAAATATGTCACCCAATTTAAAGTTTTGTTGACATGGGCATGGAGCATGTACCCCAGGATACACTTAATTCATACAGGGTGAAGGAAATGTGATTGATCTTTAAAGGATCTATTCTATAAATATTTAATATAAAAATTTTAGTCTAATCTCAACCATAATCCTTTTTATGAAAATTATCTTCTGGATATAGTATTTATTTTTCACAATATGTTATAGCTGAAACTGGTGAACATATTTCTCTATACTTTAACCCCTAAGAAATATGTACTAAGTTTTATGCTCAACACACACACTGCCTATTTTAAATACACAGTATGCTCAATATTCTGAATTGAGAACTTTTTCAATGAACACATGAATGAAGCTTAATACTTTGTACATTTTATGTCAAGCATGATATGTTTTCATTAAAAAAAAAATCATTAAAAAGATGGATGAAAATAACAAATGTATGTTGAAGACTGTGTTAAACAATATACATATCTTGTCTGGGTTGCCTCTTTTCATGGGAATCTCGGCTAACTATTATGCAACATTTCCAAAATTCCTTTCACCACATTAAAGTCCTTGAAATATCAGCAAAAGTTTATAGTAAAACCATAACTATTCTGTCACTAAATTAGTTAGCCTGTCATCACTTGCAAGATGTTCTGGCTACCTTGCTGCATTAAACAATTAGTTTTCCCAATGTGTGTTTTAAAATATGAACATATTAAAGAGTAAAAGCTTATATCATGTTTGCCAAATCTCAAATAAGTATAAATTTTGCTTTTCCCTCTCTCTGTGGTGAATGAGATGATGATTATGATGAATTGAATATTTGAGTGACTAAAGCCGAGAGGTGATTAATTCACATATACCAGAATTGACTGAATTCCCTGGAAACTAATATGCCAATTTTGGATTCTAACAATGATATTCACTGTCGCAGTTGCGGTTGCCTGCTGGTCACCCAGCCAGCCTTTTCCCTACGGAATGAGCTCAGAGCTCATAGATAACTTTTGGCTCCCCACAAATAATTATAGCATGAAGGAAAACTGGTTCCTAAGTGTCATTAACCAAAAAAGAATAAAGTGGTACTGAAATGGCAGATATAAATTTAAGGCAACACAGTATTTCATGAGGTTTGATGCTTTCAAGGGTAACTTTTTAACAATCTTTTTGAGTATCATGAATCCACTAGCCATGTATCAAGTACACAATGTAATGCATTAATGAATGACTCAAATTTTGTCTGAGTGTGTCATTATTTAATCTTGCAGAATAGCAATAGAAAATTGTTCTATTCTGTGAGAAAGTGACTACAGTAATTACATTCATTCATACAATGTTACATTACAGACACATTATTCTTGCAACAAGTCAATGTTTTTATGGAGGGAGAAAAAAATGCAAGTAAATAGTTTTGATTTGTTTGTGCTGGGTCACATGCTGATATAAACCTGGGCTCAGAAAGACATGTTGCTTGCCATGCTGTTGGAGACACTCCCTCCCATGCTGCCTGGGGAAGCAGGACTTGGAGGGTTAGAAGATCCTGAACTGAGGTTTTCTTCCTGTATGAACTTGTCAAGTTTATCAAGCTTGTCCTTATGTTCATGTTTGTGTTTCTTGTGTTTCTTATGTTTCTTATCCTTTTTCTTCTTTTTACTTTTGTGAGTTTTGCCATGGGAATCTGCACTTCCAGTGCGGAAGAGGTCAGGTTCAAAAGCTGTTGATAAAGAGTATAATACCAATTAATAATATTAGCTATTATAAAGCTAGAAACTGTAAAAGAAGCATAAAGCTACATTTACTTCTCATAAATTGATCCACACCACCTTGTGTAACAACTACTCAAATTGATTCCTGCCAACATCCATTTTACTTACTACTGCTTCACTGAATATCTTAAGAAAAAATTCATAAAGACAAGAAGCATAAGCAATGCATGGAAACACTGACAGAGAATAAACTACCTGTTGGTGCAGCTTGGGCATCATGACTGTCACCAGGGAGAGATGTGGTGGACTCAGACATATCACCTTCAATGCTTGGAGTCACACTTGGAGCCTGGTCAATAATTTCTTCAAAGACTTCCACCTCATCCTGGAATACATATATATATATATATATATATATATATATATATATATATATATATATATATATATATATATATATATATATATATATATATATATCCTCACTCCATCTCTTTTCACTGCCTCTTATGATGTGCAAGGAATACAGTGGCAATGTTCTTTTAGTTAGACCACAAAATATGAGGATAGGCTCCTCCTCCCTATACTTCAAGAAACACTGATGAAGTAGAATTTATTTTACTAATATATGGGTTATAGAAATGGAGATATAACATGTAATCAGCTTAAATCCTTCTCAATCATTATCAATATCATAATCTTACAATCCAAGAATATTAGAAAGTAATTTTCATCAAGGGACACCAAACAAATAGTATGTGAATTTGTTAAAATCTAAGTTTTTTCCATAAGATTCTTACCTGAATTCCTGGTCTCACCTTTATTCTTGGCTTTACATCTTCCACACAGACAACCTCAACAGGTATTTCAGGGGTTTCATTCTTTATTTCAATGTCAGGACCAAATGAATCTTCAAGAGGAGGAGGAGGAGGAGGAGGGGGAGGTGGAGGAGGTGGAGGAGGCTCCTTCTTCACAACTGGAGGAGTATTTTCTTCCTCCTTGATCTGGATCTGGAAAGTAAAAATCAAGGAGTATTTAAGTAATATATGTATCTTGATCAGTAAATTACTCAAAATTTCTCTCTCTATATATCAGGCCAACATCACTGCAAACACACTGTAAACACACATTCACCCACCCACCCAATCTCACAACTTGCTTGCTTAATACATAATATTGTCCCTGGCAGGCCAGAATTCATGCTCCTCAGAAGAAATCTCTATAACCCTCTCTCTCTTCTTGTTTCTTATGCAGCACCAGCACTTCATCTGTCATGAGATCCTGGCTATGTTCCTCCACCAAATCATGAATATCCTTGTTTTTCACCTCCAGTCCCATGGTATTGACCAAGGACAAAATGTCCTCAACATTAGGCTGAGATGCAGGAGTGAACCTCTCACAGTCACATTCAGGAACACTGTCAGACCACAGTTTCCTCCATGAAGAATTAAGATTTCTTATTTCTCATAGTAAATCCCTCCCAAGCTTGATCAATGATCTTCAGGTAGTTGAGGATGTCAAAGTGATCCTTCCAATATTCTCTCAGGGTAAGATTTGTTGCCTTGGTCACCTGAAAGTATCTTTTAAACATTGCTTGTGTGTACAGTTTCTTGAAGTTGGTGATGATTCACTGACCCATTGGTTGGATTAGTGGAGTGGTGTTGGGAGGAAGGAATTTGACTGTGATGAACTTGAACTTTATTAAATCATCTTCAAGGCCTTGAGGATGGGTAGGGGCATTATTTAAAACCAGCAAGGACTGGAGTGGCAGATTCTTCAAAAGATATTTCTTCACTGTAGGAATGAAGACTTCGTTCATCCACTCCACAAAAAACTGTTGTGTCACCCAAGCCTTGATGTTGGATCTTCAAATGACACAAATTGCTCTTTTGCACCTTGTTCTTCCTGAAAACTCATGGATTCTCGGAAAGATAAACAAACATGGGCTTGATCTTCAAATCTCCACTTGCATTAGCACAGAATAAGAGGGTGAGACAGCTTGTGACCAGGCAATGCTTTCTTTCTTCTAAGTTCTACTCAGCATCGTCTTCCTGAAAAGCCCTTTTGGATTCAACAAGGTTCTTGAACTCTTCCACAGATGTCTCTGCTGCTTTCTTATCACTGCTTGCAGCATCTCCTTAATGCAAAACACTATGGATGTCTGATCTCTTCTTAAAATTCTCAAACCATCCACAAGGTCATCAAATAATGCCATCGCCTTGTGGCCAATAATGTTCTCAGTCACTATCACCTGCTAACTGCTTCTCATTTAACTAAATAAGCAGCAGCTTCTCGACATCTTCCAAAACATTAGGGTGTTGCTTCATTACTCTCGTTACCCGTTTTGCTGCACCTTATCCCGTAATGTCTTCTTTTTTCTTCAATATAATACAAATTGTAGACAAAGACTTTTTGTAATGTCTATGCAATTTCATCACATGCACACCATGTTCATGCTTTTCAATTATTATTTCTTTTTTTACTTTGATGGTCAGCATCTCCTCAACACCTCCCTTTGCAACCTTCTTAGGAGGTGATGTGGTTTCACTAATGAAGGTATCAGTCGCGAAAGCTCAAAGAAGGAATAAACCAGAGGGAAGTATATGTACATATATATACAATAACAGAGAGAGATAGTGTAACTTACTGTTGGTGGTGGCTGGATAGGAGGATGAGGTGGCTTACGGAGATTGAGGACAAGTGCAGGTTCTGAAGCAGGAATGCAGGCAGGCCTGCGGCGTCCATACATGGCATAGTACAGATCCATCACAGCACAGCGCACTCTTGAGTCACATGCTTGTCCAGAACTTTAAAAAAGAAAGAGAGAGAGAGAGAGAGAGAGAGAGAGAGAGAGAGAGAGAGAGAGAGAGAGAGAGAGAGAGAGAGAGAGAGAGAGAGAGAGAGAGAGAGAAATATATATATATATATATATATATATATATATACTACATAAATTTTGCATCTCACAGCAAATAAAAAGATGATAAAAACGGACATGAAACAAAAAGTTCCTCATAAAATAGAAAATCCATTTAGTTTCATACATGTAATACAGTGGAGACTCAATATTTGAATGTCTTCATGACATTCATTATAAAAGGCAGTAGAGGAGCACAAACATAAATATTGTGGTGAAAGCAAAACACATGAAAAGAATTAGAGGTAATGAAATGATTTTTGGTGAAGGAGTGGGAGACAAGTCAGAAAAAACAATGAAATAAGTAGAAACTACGCTGCAGGAGCACACAGGATCCACAAGCAATAAGAAGTTAAAGAAAGCATGATTGTGTAATACAAAAAGTGAAGGTTAGAATGTCAAACTGAAAATACAGCAAAAGATGAGAAGGGAAATTTCTACTGCCAATTGCAGAGTAATGGCTGCTTCTTCTTCTTGTGACCGTTACTCTTAACAATTGGCGTCTCATCTTCTGCTGTATTTTTAGTATTCTATGAAAAACTTTACTTTTTGCGTTATAAAAGCTTGTAAACAGTTGATAAAAATGTTAGTTTATGAACACAAACATATATAAAAATTATGAGAAAATATTATATGGCAAAATCTACAGTAGCTACTATACTGAAAAACAAGGAGGCCATTAAGGTAACTGATGTAGTGATGGAGGTGAAGGCAATCTGCAGCAGTGGAAGAAATGAATAAAAAATATTGTAAAAGATTGCATTGAAATTTTAAACTTAAAGTTTTTGCAAAGGTTAGAATGAATTACCTGATTTAAAGGTATCAATAGTCAAACTTTATAATACTTGAACAGGCATTTGGAATGAAGTTTGAGTATTGAGTCTTCACTGTATATACTTATACTAAACATGATTTTAGACTTAATAGTTTTCATTGTAGTCTTTCATGGCAAAATAATGGAGTATGACTACACATAACTTGTTGAGGATTTCCTATTCAGATTTGCACTTACTTCATTATACCCCACAAGCGTTCCACAAGATGTTCATTATCCAGCTTGTGGCTCTGGCCCATTATAAAAGGAGGATTCTTGGCCAGAGAGACAAGAGTAAGGTAGCGAATACGAGGAACAGGATCTAACTCAGCCAACGTTAATAAATAATCCATATCCTCACGACTCCCATCATTAGACAGTATGTCCACAAGCTGTTCCACTGCTGAGACTCGAACATCTGCATAAAAGAATGAATTGCATATGCTTTCAAAAGTTCCTCCTATGTACTAACAATCTTTTTCTAGGAATAATATAATTATTTTGAGAAACTATAGCTTCTAACATATATTTTGTCCTGGACTTCCTATGTATGAGTTCAGCTATTTGTATCTCTAATATGTCATTCTCTTCAAAGCGTATGGTCAGGCACTTATTCCATTTATCTTTACATCTAACTCCTTAGTCCTCTCATGTTTCTCTCTCTCTCTCCAGCTAAGGCAGGGCTTCCAGTAAGGTGTCTCTATTGTGCCAAGTGTCTCTTACCTATGTACTGAGGGTAGGCAGCATAAGCCTTAAAAATATCAGATTTTGTTGGCAGGTGACCATTCTTCTGCAGTACACGTATAGCATGCAGGCAAGAGGCTGTCACTGTGTACTTGTAGCATGGTAGCTGCTTCTCAAGGTTCAGATACCTTGTCACCTGAGGACGAAAAAATACTCTTTTGAGATATCTGCTTAATGAAGAGGAAATAAAAGTCCACTACACTGTATTTTTGCCATACAATGGGAGATAGGATGCTATTCTGTCTTAAGTATCCTTTTGTTCTATGTTCTATATATATTCCATAGAAAGCACACTATGTACTAGCCACCTGCCAGGTGTTCAAACCCAGGGTGTGGTCAAGATCATTTGCTTGGCTACCTGTATGTCATATTTCTCATGGCCATTGGAAGGGGCTGGGGGTGGGTAAGAGTGGAAATGGGAGTCAAGAACCACAAAAAGGTGTTAAGAAAAACCTGACATGTAGTGAGAAATGCAATTACCATATGGGCAAAATACTAAACAAATATATTACAGAAATCTAGGGTTAAGTTTTCAGCTCCTGGAGTTTTACTATATAAATTTAAATGTATATTGAGTGAACCTTTATGTGTAACCTAGAAAGTTGACATAATTGATATAGGTTAGTTGACATAGCTTTGGTCCCAAAATAATTTTTCCCTACATGAAGTTGACTTTGCAGCTCAATATTTTGAGTCTCAATCAGTATTTTCAGTCCTAATTATGATTAAGATAAGAGATTCTACTATACAGTCATGTACATTTTGAAAAAGTAATTATAGAAAATAATAAATTAAGTCAGTCTATTTAATTCCAATTAAAAAGTTTACCCCTGAGTTATCTAGTGAGTAACTTTATCATCAAACTGAATTTGTTTATTTATACATTTACTGAATCATCACATACTTCAGTCAGAATTCTTCTTGTACTATCATTGAGGGTGTCAGAAGTGATTGTGGCTGGGTCATGTTGCACAGGAGCTGCAGATATGGCTGCAGCAAGGGCATCTACTAGTGCTGCTCTGTAGTAGTTATCGGAGTAGCGGTTCTTAGAATTGTCACTATACTTGAAGAGATCCATCAGGAAATTAAGCACTTCAGATGGACAGGACTTGTGGGTATTACGCAGGCCAGCCATGGCAACTGGTAATGTCTGTGGATCGGTGAACAAGTAAATAAATTCACTTAATAGAATATATGCTCCAGTTTAATTTGAGGCATTGGTAGTTCAAAAAATTTAGTTTTGATATCATATGTAATCAGACATAAGAAAAGAATATGATTGCAAACCTTCAGAATATAGTAGTTTTGGAGGCTTGTGAAGTCATGCTGTCTGATTATGTTTTGACATGAGAAAGATCCAAACATTTTCCTGAAGATCTGCATCATGGCAGGAGGACCATTCCAGTTTGCCACCATGGCATTGGCCACTTGTGTCAGGCAGTGGGCTGCTCTGCACCGAATCTGATTAAGATAATTTTATCATGAGACTTGATATCATAATCCCACATAGGCAATATTTCCAGATGTAAGCATTATACACTTAAAATGAGACTAGAATTATGAAGACTAACCTTATAGAAGCACTGTTCATTTTCTAGAACTGCATTAAGTGTATTTCTCATCTCTGTTGTGACTGCACCTGATATATATATAAAAAATATATACTTTAGAGCACTAAAAAAATAATTTCCAGCTTTAGATATGCAGGTTTTTATAAGATAAAAATTGGATAATGTCTGATTTAATAATAATAATAACCACCATCACCAGTACCATTCCTGAAATGAATATGTAGGCACATGCATAGTAAATATATCAGAAACTGTGGTAAAGTACCAGTGATTGTAAAGTCAGAAATACCAATTTATAACAAGTAGCTATCTTTGTCAGGGATGTGTACAATTTGTGCTTCCGCTATAATCTATAATCTTCAGTAGCCACATGAAGTCAACATGGGTACTAAAAATTTATCTAATTCATTATAAGTAGGAAGTGGGTAACATGACATTTGGTGAAGCCTGTGTAACATTATAAACAAACTTCACAACTCATGACAAAAAATATTTCAAATTTGTATGCTACTTTGACAGGCATGACATTTGCTGGTTATAATGGCAGTGCTAAATTTATTGCTGAGGATCACAAGAATTTTCACTTCAAGGAGAAAATCCATCTTACTTCCCACACACACACATACACTGATATCCCTCTTTGCCCTATGGAGTTATTCCCAAAGAGGAATGATTATTGTTATTTCCTGTATCTGTTTATTTTCTTCTTTTTATGCGGTGAATGAACAGGTTTATTTTCCTTAATTTTTCAAATTAGTATTAATTTCCAGCACATAATATGAAGGACATCTGAAAGCAGGTCTGTATCTGTACCTTGTCTAGCTAACCGGTGAAGAGCATTAATGGCTTCTGTTTGGGCAGTCACATCCCTCTCGTGCCTCAACTGATACTGCCACTGGTTGTCTGGCTGCTCCACCTCCACCGCTCTCATCATCGTCATGTCTGGGTCCAGACGCAGCCATAACACAGGAGAGTCTGCACTGTAAATTACATGTATGTACAAATGTATTATAATGTTTGGATCTCAAGTGGTGTGTGTCTAGGTTAGATTGTGACTATTTCTTCCTTCTACTATATCTAAGCAAGTTTTGCACATAATTAAGAGATAGAAGGACTTTTATCATTCATAAGCTGATTTCTAAGTGATTCTTGATCTTTTTGTATCCACATTCTTCTTTACATGTACCAATTTGTAATCATTTCGTCTTGGATGATGCTGAGGAATTGTCATAATCTCTATACCATTAATCATTTCAAGAAATAAAGAAAAAATAGGAAAATTAACTAAAAAAGGTGGATGAGTAATCTCAAAAATAGTCTTCTAATAAATGAATTAAAGCATAATAATTTTTCAGGACTCTTACTCCAGGTGACTGAGATCCATGTCAACTTCTTCTCCAGTACACAGAGGAATCTTTTTCTTCTTGTTTCGGCGAGATTTTGAATGACATACAATTTCTTTCTTTGAGACCTTGAGGGAAAAGCAAATTTGATATTCTATAGCTTCCAAATTTATGATTAGTTACACTATGCTAATTTTCCTGAGGTGTTATTTCAAAAGCATATAACCCATGGAAGATACTATCCAATCTTTATCAATCTTAGTTTTTCATCAAAGCCATAGAAAATAATTCAATATATATCTTTTTTCATTATATAAAACACTAGGTTCTATTTTCTAGACAAAATAAATACTTGCTTATAAGAATACAAACATTTATGGATGAAGGAGGAGTAATTCCTACCTGGTGTTCAATTTGGAGTGTATGTTTGAAAGTGCCATCAAGCTCTTGTATCCACACCACAAGAGGTCCTACATACCGGCGGATCCCAAGCTCACCAATGTAGCCCTGCTCTATGGTCATCTCAACAATGTTCCTGCAGTGAAGCAGATGTGCTTTTATGTTTATAATCTTAAAGTGAATCCAGTATATATCATATATAAGAATATAAAATAATTATTAAAGATACTGTTTTTCATAAGTTAGACTGCTTAGCCATAACTCACAGTTATCTAAAATCCATAAAGCACAAGAACTTCCAAACAGTATGATATACCAAAATTTCCACACATTACCTTTTACGATTAAAAAGGAATTTCATGTTGAACTTAGCATGTCCACCCTGACGTACCCACTGGTCACAGAACACAGTAATATCTTTTCCAGTCACAGTGAAGATTGCCTAGAGAAGACACAACAAATGAGACAAGACTATGATGCCAGGAAGGGGGACATTTTTTAATCAACAGTATGTTCAGATGCATTAAGGTCATACTTTGGATTATACACCTCTACCTTTGTAAATGTTTCTGTTGATATGAGCATATGAGACCATCCAGCTGGGTGACCCTTGTTAGCAACTGCAATCAGGGCCAAAGAAAGGTGCTTGTTGAATACCTGGAAAAAGAAACCACGAATTGAAAATCATTTATAGAATACAATTTCTTTTTTACTAGGGAAGGCGGTGTCTGATTTGTTGTTTAGCTTTTTTACAATTGCCTTCATTGTAGAATAATTTTTTCCATGCTTTCCCATATTTGAATGATGAAATTAAATAAAAACCCTGCATTTTCATTTTCTATGATAAATGAAATTAACTACACTACCTATAATTCATAACATCCTTAATTATACTCACATGAACAGTTACAAAGCTAAGTCTGATGTAAACTTTTAAAACAAGAGTACTAACCTGCATCATTAACTCTTGTCCAATACGAAATTCCAACATTCGTATTACCAGATGGGCTTTCTTGTAATACACACTGATGTAGTGTGGTGAGCAAGCATGTGGGTTCTTGACAGAAAAGTAAAAGGTATCCTTATTGCTGCTGTTGGTAGATGATGGAACATTTGGTCCATTCTGAGGCTCATTTGGTGAGGAACTTGGATCAAGAACAATACCACCAAAGCGTTCCTCGTATTCTATGATCTCTTGTAGCTCCTGAGAGAGAGAGAGAGAGAGAGAGAGAGAGAGAGAGAGAGAGAGAGAGAGAGAGAGAGAGAGAGAGAGAGAGAGAGAGAGAGAGAGAGAGAGAGAGAGAGAGAATTAATTTTATTTGAATTTTTACATCAGATATGAATGCAGTGTAGCTTTACATATAGATATTTAATCATAAAAAAGGATATAAATTCTCAAAAACAAAAACTTACACTGTGTATCCAGTCTTTGTATTCATTGAACCCAAAATGCTTTTTGACATAAAGGCTCATGAGATAGTGAGCAATGCCGGTGGTGAGCCAGGCATCAGACCAGGCTTGGCGAGAAAGAAAGCATCCAAAGAACTGCTGGGCTACACAGAGTGCCATAGTTTTTCTTGTCTGATACACTTGATCAATAATTCTGTTACTGCACAGAAGATTCACACTGAAATGATCAATAGCATATAAATACTAATGATGAGGAAAGGAGTATAGATGTATGGCAGCAATCACTGATCAAAAACTAGATGTGTGTGTGTGTGTGTGTGTGTGTGTGTGTGTGTGTGTGTGTGTGTGTGTGTGTATGTGTGTGTGTGTGTGTGTGTGTGTAGAAACATTTGCTACAACAGATATTCACAAGATATGGTAAATAGAAGATTTAGAACAAAAAATAATTGGCTTGTTCATCTCTAAACATAACATAATACAAGTTAATAAAATATACAACAGGAATGGTACCTACTCAAGAATGCTCATGGTAGCGTATGAATGTAGGTCACTGTAGGCTTCATCAACATACACTTGCTTATAGCATGAGTATGGATACCTGGAAAACAATGCAATTTCTTAATTTCAAGTTCACTAATCACAAAATAATCAAAATGTTCTCAAAGAGTTGGTTAACAGATAATTCCCATAATAGCAGTTTGGTAAACAACAAACCTTGTGGAAAGAAGCTCTTCATAAAACTCAAATCCTTCATGTAAGAATTTACTTGTCACCTTCATCAAGGGAAGCAGTTGAGGGAGGCAAAAGTGTGTGATTTCATTCATAAAAGGATCCACATATATTTCAAAGGGCCTGTAAAATATAAAAAGATGATAAATGTCTAAAATAATGTTATTTAGTAATGAATTTGCCAGTTGCTTAATTATATTTTTAAGGGCAGCAGACCAAACAGCACAGTTCACAAAATTAAATAAAAAAACACACTTGGAGTTCAGTTGAGAACTCCTTTATATTAGATGGATCAAAAATAACTTTTGATAAGGATGCTAAAACTTATATATAGTATATATCAACATTTTCAGATATGCAGCTAGTTATTTGGTCTGACATAATAGGATAATATTAGTGCTTGTAACAATAATAAAACTACAGTAACTCACCCCACAGCTAGTGCAATATTTGGTGCACATGTTGGAGTAGTGAGGCAATAATGAAATGTCTTCCTCCTCATGTCTTGTGTATACACAACTTCCACCAAGTCTCCACAGCTGACGGCAGTCATAAAATCATCCACAGTGAATTCCAGGCGCCAGGTGCACACCTCACTCCAAGTGTCAATACATGGAAACCATAACCGAGCACTGTTCTCATGGCCATAGGTGAAGAGATGTGCAGCTTTCTGGAAACAGAAGTTTGTTCATATATATACTAATCAACATACCTAAAAGTAAGGTATTAATTACCTGCTTATGCATATACAATACTTGATCTTTTTGTGTGTTTATATATAAAATAATAATATATACAACCAAAGAAAAATCATAATCTGAAATTATTCACACTTACAAATCAAATATATAATTAGAACTCAAATCTGAATGCTCAATTAGAAACAGTTCAAGTACCTACCTCTCCTAGTGTTCCTTCAGTATTTGGAACAACAAAATGTAGACCAGATTGAGGCTTTTCCAAGGAAAACTCAACTCCAACTCTGAGGGGTTTGCCTTCCTGTATCATGTGCTGAGCTTCTGATGGTACAATTATCACTAATTCACCTCGTCCTATTTCTGGATCCACAGAAAAAGCCCCAGTGGTTTGGCTCTTGTTGAAGTATTCTAGATTTCTCCTGTAAAAATTAATCATTTAATTTGAATTAAGGTATCCCATGCAGCCATCAATTAGTATTTCTGCATGATACATAACCTACAGTATTATATCTAGTTATCTTCTTTATTTCACAGTATGTGAACCAAAGTACAATAAGGATAGTGAGAATGCAAAATATCATAATGTAATACAAACATTATGTTCAGAATTGTTTCTAAATTAAGACCATAAGTTCAATACTATTTATTTTGAAAATCAAAGCTGGAATTCACAAAGCAAAATTAATATTAAAAAAGGAAAAAATAATTCTTATAACAAGCAATCAGCTTCAAGGCATTCAATGAATTAGGTTTGGAAAGATTCATACTGTTACACTGCACCTTCTTAAAAAATAAGTGTGAAAACTACTTACTGCTTTGACTCTTGAGAACATACTTCCAGGAATGGATCAAAATACTGGAACTGCACCTCCAGGGAATCATTTAAGGTGACACGATATACACAACATTGTTTACAGTTCAGCCAGATGTAGCGAAAACTGTCTTTTGAGGGAATGAGTGTGAGTTCTGTAAAACCCTGTAAAGAACATAGTGCTTTGGAAAAAATTCAAGGATTCACACTCAGCCGGTGATCACCTATAAGAAGGGAAGGGAAACTTAATAAAACATGTACAGTAAGGGAAATAGCTGAATGAAGAAAGGAAATCGATATAAAATAATGGTATTCACCAATTACACCTACCATAAGAATAATAAATTCAGAAATGAGAGAATTCAGTATGAATGTTATCATTGATCATTTATAAAGAATTAAATGCATTCATCATATAACTATCAAACCGATAGATAATTATTCTACTTACAATCACAGTCTGCCTTGTGAAGTTGATTCCTGTTAAACTCAGAATCTGGTGAGATGTGCTGAAAAAAAAATCCAACTTAGTTCATTATATTCATTTAGAATTCATATAATTTATGTGGGCTCATGTATTAATTGTGTAAACTAAACGGGTATATTAATGAAGTCAAGTGATTACTAATAGTTACAACTATTTATAAAAAGATATGTCTATGTAACTGTTTCCAGAATGTATGTATAAATATAATATAATTGGAATACTTATAATTTGTATGATTTCTGAAAATCTCTTTCTTTCTTCATGATGATAGATGTTGGATTCTGTTCCTCATCAGCTACATATCAGTTCTGCAAAAGAATTGACAAGAGTTTACATACATGTGGTTGGAATAGAGTGAGGGATAAAAGCCCTTCATCAGGGTAAGAAAACCTCACTGTTTGGGGCTCTCCACAAACATATTTAACACTGCTCAGTAAGCTTTGCCGGACGGTGCACAAACACAACAATAACTCCTCCATACACCACTGCAACACATCCCCCACGCCTAGTAATACACAGTGTGCCTACATCATTTGCTTACACACACACAGGAGTGGGAGGAGGGTGGTGTTCATTCAAACCAATGCTGTGTGGCGTGTGTGTTCCGTGCGGCGTCCTGCTGCTACAGACAGTCTGACAAAATATAAACAAACAGTTGCCAGTGTTGTCTTTTGGGAGAATTATTTTGATTATTCTAATTGACTTACCTATTTCCTTCTCTGTAATGTATGTGTTTTTTTTATATCCTTCATGATTATTAATGTGTTGGGTTACTGGCTCGTGGGTTAGTTTATTTTGCATTATTTTATGAACAGATTCGGCTTGGGTCCGTGGCTGGCTGGGGACGAAAGCGACAGACAGGTATCTCTCAGGTGCTGTGTACACTGTGACTGGAGGAGGCTGGCTGCTGGCCATCACCATCACGAGCTGACCCTGTGGCTGGAAGCTGGCTGGCCATCACCACCACAAGCTGACTGACACAGGGAGGCAAGGCACCGCTCTGGATCTGGCGCTACGGAACCCCAAGACATGAGAAGACATGCTGCAAACAAGTATGTATCGACAAATATTGTGTTCAGAATGAGAGCTTTCTCTTACGGGAAATGATTTTCTTGTATATATGATGACATTTTTTCTCCGTTACAGTCCATGACGATGATTTTAATAGTTATTTCAATTACTTATACCAACGGCTGCTCCTTATGTGCTTTATGCTGCTTTTCTCTAGGACAAACAGCAAACTAAGGTGTCCATGGGTAAAGAGGGATTTCAGGTGGGTGGCAGGGTATGGCAAAATGGGATTAATTTGGCAAACAAAAAAAATCTGAGGAGAAAAAGTTCCCCTACCTGGTTGTCTTACCTGGTGGACTTCCCATCCCGCACATTTCTGTTGGTGGATAGCAATGGGAAGCCACACTGCTGATGCACCAGCCCACAAACATTCTCATGAGTAACATAAGCTAATAACAAGAACTACCTGGAAAGTGCCTCATAAACAGCAATATATATAACTGTCTGCCAGAACTGCCAAAACTTACTCAAGCATAGTGAAAGAGCAAATCACCAAGATGAAGGGCAAGGCCATGTTTAAATGTTTCAGTATTTCTGCACTGAACAAGCTCAGAAGTTAATGCATTCCACGTCAACTCACGGCAAACTAAAGAATCTTTGCCGAATCTCTAGCTAGGTTCTAGAATGAGCAATTTTGGAATCATGACCCCTATTGCTACTTCACAAGAGATAAGGAAAGGGATCGTCTCTAGAAATTAGCAAGTGGTCATGAAAATATTGCCAATATTTATTAATATGGTATGGTGTCTGAGTTATCTCCCCTTGACTTGAGTACAAATTCAGGGTTTTTAGGCAGTGGGAGGGTATTTTACCCCCACACCAAATATGATTTTTCTTACTCATCTTATGATACAGAGCTTGTCATTCTGAGTAATTTGAACCCATACATACCTGTTGTTTTTAACGCTGGCAGCAATTTTTAAATTTTAAAAGAACGGCGTTTGGTGTCGATGCACCAATACATTTTATCCTAGGCTGGGGCCCCTCTCTTGAGGTTAGCAAACTAAAAGAACACAATTAGACTATAAGTAAGTTTCCAATAGAATATGTTAGGTGTTAGTAAAGGTTTGCTTTAATCTCTGTTTGACCGCAACAAAAATTTTTTCAGATGATTTGCAATGAAAACAGAGTGCAGATTAATTCAAAACTGGTCGAAATCTACCAGAAAAAATAATTTTGACCAGCTATGGGAGTTTGGTGTAGAGGTAAAAATTTATCGATGGGATCAATCCAACCCTTCCACCCCATGATGCATAGAAAAAAAACAAAGCAAAATAGCAAATATAAAGAAGCTAAAAGTAACATTACAAGTATATTAAGAACTTATTAAGAGGTCTTGGGACAATGCCTACTTGATCTGTGTAATTATACAATTTTATAAGTGATGGTTAGTGAGGCAAATCAAGTCTTTCACTGTACATTAGTTTATTTGTTTTACTAATAACAAAATTCATCAAGTCAAAGGGAGGCTTGAATAAGAAGTTTTTAATATGCATATGTTTTTTTTTCAGGAACATTTATTCTACTATTAGTGTGTATCACTGGAGCAAAATCATGGCAGGAAAGTATAGAAACAGCAGATGAGCATGTTGGTGAAAATACAGAATGCCTGAAGAATAAAGGTGTAGAGAAATACCTTGATGGCAGCAAGACATCATGTAAGACATCACCTGTGATAAGTGAAGAAGGGGAATGTTCTGCCATAGATGGTACAGCTCAAGATGAAACAGATTGTGGCACCCTCACAGATGAAGAGGATGACCAGAGTGCCTTACTGATGTTAGAACAAGAGGACCAAGAGTTTGCTGTAGAAGAAGACACTGCTCCTGAAGAATATTCTCATCAAACTTCAGAGAAGGATACATGTGAATCAGTAGACAGCTCTCAGGATTTACTGAAAGAAGAGCATGATGATGACTTAACTGATGAATCAGGTGATGTGAAACCTGATTCTTATGTTCAAAATGGCACACCGCCTCAACCTACAGAGAGTGATGAGGAAATTACTGTGCACAAAAGCATTGATGATATAGCAAGGGTTGATGAAAGTACCAGTGAGGAACCAAAAAAAGAATTAGAATCTGAACATGAAAATATTCCTCTGAGAGATATTCTACTGAAACTCAAGGTATGTATCTTTGCATGACTTGTAATTTTTTCCTACACTTGCAATAAGAGATCAATGGAGAATTGAATTAGCATTTTCAATGCTGTGTGAATGGCAGTAATTATTATTACTTGACAGTGTTCCTAGTGCAAGTAATTTCCAAGTATTTATTTGATGTAAATACAATGACTCTAAAGTACTCACGTTTAATATTATTAAGTATGAGTGCTTTGTGCCACATGGTGAATGTTGAGATAACGTTTTTCTTTTCTTTTTGATTAGTGTCATTTTTGCTTTAGTAAACAGAAACACACAGGAAAATCTAGAGTTCTATCCCAATGTCAAAGCATATTGATGCCCAGATTAATGCACAAGATAATGATAATGATTTCTAATGAAATATGTATATTTTCTTGTTTATTTTCAATTATTAAAGCAAAATAACATAAGCTACTGAGGATAATATTACCTATTTAGTTATTTTATATAGCCCTTCTTTCTCTCTCTGCAGCCAGAAGGTCTGACAGATGATGAAGAGGAGCAGTCATCTGACTACTTAGTGTCAGAATCCAATATGGAGGATGAATCTGAGGTTTGTAAAGCATAGGAGACATATTTGTACAATGGTACCTCTTGATTCGAACACCCTTTGACTCGAACACTTCCCAATCATAACACATTTGGCGAACAAATTTTGACCTCCAATCCAGACACGGTCTCTCAATTTGACACAAACACATGTGGCAGCCGACGCTGCCTTCCCACTAGTCGGCTGACTTCTCTGCTGTGAACACCTCTTTCTATTGTGATTCATGAATGGCTTTCAAGTCACTCCAGCCCCTAGTTGCCTGGCTTACTCCAGTCCCCCAACCCTGGTCACTTCCTACCTACCACCCCAGTCAATGCTGCCTTCTGCTCTGGTCACGGGCAAACTTATTTACTAATGAAGATATATTTAACACTTTGAACAACCAATGAAGAATGAATTATTAAATATCATTGTCATTCGCGCAAATTACGATAATGCAATAATTTGCAGTTTTGTACAATAATTTATACTTTTCTTGAAATAATTCCTGTTGGAAATGATGTTGCTAGAATATATTCTACTTGATAAGTTTTTCATATTATTTGACAATGCCTATTGCATCTTTAGCTATTGCAGCAATATTAAGGAACCAGTTTCTCACAATAGCTGGGGGATGAGTGAAGTATTTTTTATTCAAAATAAACTGGAAAGGATTAAATGTTTTTACTTTAATTCTAATGGTAAAAATTGCTTCCTAATTTGAATTTTTGCAATTCAAACAGCCTAAAAGAATGAATTAAGTTCAAATCAAGAGAGACACTGTATAGTTTAGTGATTTATTTTTCAGGTATTAATTGAAGAGCTGTTAGAGATTTCATTTCATTATAGTTGCCTTGTCTGAAACTAAGAGACAGTTTTAGCAGTGTTTTGAGATAAGTTCTATTTATGTAATTTCTAATTAACATCCACATGTCTTGATACAATTCTAGATTAAAGATATTACTAATTATTTTGGTAACAAACAGTGTTGACAAACAATTGTGTATTTTTATAGCAACAGCATTTAGAAATTTACAGTATTTCTCATGGCCTTAGGTTGAGGAAGAGGCTCTTGTCTCATCTGGCTCCCAAGAGAAACAGGAACAGAACCTTGACAGCAATGGAACAAAAGGCTCCACTGATGGCAATGGTGCCAACAGTTCTGGAGGAAGCAAAAAGGCAGTGTGCTCAGAAGTCAATGCAACAGACACCATTGATGATGTAGAGGTAAGGAAAAGGAATATTAGACATATTGCATGTATGATTTCAACTCTCTTAATGAGGTATGTAGCTTATGGAAGCTTTAATTTAGCTAATGTTTTTTTGTGCACCTCTGAAAGTGCATTTTTATCCTTGGAATTATATTAAATGGCTGTCCCTTTTTCTACAGTGATGTAACTCAGTACCATTATGTTTGCAATATTATTGAATTCCTTCTTTCAGGTGATAAATGCAACTGCATTGTTGAAGTTGCTGCAGGTGGATCCCAATGTGACCAGCAGGTCATCCTCTGGTCCATGCTATCTCGTTTATTTCTTCAGTCCCTACTGTCCATTTTCCATCATGGGTTCCCCTTATGTCAATGCTCTTGCTCGCTCTGTGCCAAACATTCCTGTGTTCGGCCTGGATAGTATAGAACACCATAGGTAAGTTTGTCTACAGAGTCAGAGTAGTTATTTTATAAATATTGGAGTTGCATGTGAAAATATTTGATTATATTGTATTTCATGTTATTAATTGATGTTTTATAGAAATGTATTTTTAAATGACTATACTCTAATTGCATAATTTGAATCATGTTTGAGGTATAAAATTTGTGGTTTTACTTTATTTCATACATTTAGGTATATCTATATTTGTGTTATCCTTTTTATTTCTGTCATTAATTCAAATTTATCCTTATATTTTTGTTTGTGTGCTGTATTGATTTCACTGAGTATTTCCTGTTCTGTAGTGTTAATGCTCGTTACGGAGTGATGGGAACCCCAACACTGCTCCTTTTCCACAATGGGAATGGAGTCGGCAGGTACAATGCTTCAGAATACTCAGTAGCACAGCTGATGTCTTTCATCAAGCACTACACTGATCAAGAATTGACAGACATCAATGTCACTTCTTCAGATTTCAGGGTAAGTCTCTCTCTCTCTCTCTCTCTCTCTCTCTCTCTCTCTCTCTCTCTCTCTCTCTCTCTCTCTCTCTCTCTCTCTCTCTCTCTCTCTCTCTCTCTCTCTCTCTCTCCCCTCTCCCCTCTCCCTCCCTCCCTCCCTCCCTCCCTCCCTCCCATTTTTGCATGTTGAAATTAGCCTTATAATGATTTGTACTACTTAGTTTGTGATCTTGAGGAGGATTTTAATAGGACACTTCAAAGTCACATAATTCCATACCCTCATTTAAGCTTCCTTGCATTGTAGTTTTGAGGGCATTACTAGGGTCATTTAGTTTTAATATGACTAATGAAGATTTTAAGATCTTGTTTGAATTTATGAGCTAAAAATGACATATTTCTTATTTCTCACAGAAATAAGACTAGAATGTGTATAATCATATTGATATATGTACTCTTGTCTCACACCTGTACAGACTGCCTTATTATTTTCTAACTTACCTTTTCTTTTTTTAGGCAAAATTACCATCTCAGCTGGCAGAAGCACGTCCCTATGCACTCTGGGCTGCATGGATCTTCCTTCTGAGTTTTGCCTCATGGCTATTTCTGACCTCAGAGCTGTGTGCCAGGCTGACAGAAGCAATACTTAACAACTGGAGGGAGGCAGAGGCTCAAAATGACCATCAGGACTGAAGTCCTATAGTAATCTAGGTCAGTCAGGTCAGATCTAGTCAGCAGGAAGCTGTTGAGGAACAGTTTCATAGAATGGTTATGTAAATGAAGGCTATTTTATCACAGCCATCCCATTGATGGAACAAAAACTCATTTCATGTAGATGGACAGGTAGAGTATGCCAGTAGATACAAGAGGATGATTTTTAGTGCAGTGGGAGATATGAGTGCTTCAGTAAGTTAAAAGCAACTTGAAATCCTTCTGTTTTGAGTACAATAAGTTTGATGAAATGAAGAGGTATTGGAGACATTTCTATTACAATCACTCTTTAAGGCAGAAAAGCCAGGGTTAGGTATTGAAATGGACAAAGTTACTTTTTTCTTTTGAAACTATTAAAAAGGTCATGGAAGACACAGGTGGCTATTGGCAGAAGACAGTAGCACTCCACAAGTGAGGTTTTGATGTGATGATGGAATGCAAGAGCAGGAAAAGATGTAGACTTTCATGTTTCCAGAAGTAGATGAGGTATTGAATTGTATTGCATTTTCATACCTGACTAGAAAATGTGTTTCTGTATATTTTTTGTGTGTTTTGTGCACAATAACTTACATCATTTGCACAACTATGAAATATAGTTATGATGTTTCATGTTCTGATAGTATTGACCTCTTATATATTGGTCCATCATATTGATGGGCAGTCTGGAAGAAAATGTACCAGCTAAACATAGTGAAATTCATACTGGAAAATGAAATGTTGATTATGTTGAGATCCTTGCAAGATTTTGCAAATATAGTTAATAAGGAATTTTTGAAAGACAGTGTTTGGTTTGAGATTGGGTAAGTTAGCTATAGATTGAAATGCTATGCTGCTGGATGTTTGTTATTACAGCCTCACAGACCCCTCTCTCTGTGGATCACTCTAGACACCACATACAGCTAGCCTAGCCCTGGCCAAATAAACTTTACTCTGGCAACTCATAAGCTGTAATCATCAAAAGCCTTAAGGTTGGCAACCTTGCCTCAAGATTCAGAAGTCCCAAACTTGCTCTCACTAAAAAGGACTCAACAGTCATGTGCTTGGAAGGATGAGTAAAAATCCAATGCCATACAATGTTGTGAAGTATTCTCTTGACAACCATCCTGAAGACAACAGGCACTCTCTGTACTCAGAATGTCATCCCATTTGGATCTGTGTTCACTCATCTCAGATCTGAATATTGATCTCACCATCTAGAAGTTAGTTGATCAGAAGTGAAAAAGAGACTACTGAACACAAACCAATTAATTACAGCAATTAATCTTTTGAGCACAAAACAATTAGGTACAAGTATAACCATTAGCATTTAGCTAATTAAAAGGAATGCAAGGCAAGAGAATCAACTTGGCTCAGATGATGGAACAATTTGTTATGAACACCCTCCTCTTGCTTTGACAATGATCTTATGTTGAATAACAGTTAAAAAATATCAATACAAATTGTAGATGTGAAATTTATAATGAAGGTTAAGAACTATGAAATATGTAACATGAAAGAGAATTGGCTGCTAAGAGTTAAAACAATATTTTATTTTATTTGCATTTTGGAGATAATAGTTTCTACATGTAGGAATGAATTGAAGAACAGCCAGATATTCTTCATTTGAGTTTTTGTGGTGATATAATAAGACTTGTACTGCTGATCTGTGTTCAGTGTTGAAAGATGCAGGTGCATGAATGATTATGAGAAAGTAAGTGAAGTATTTCAGTGTAAATGAATGTTTTCGTTGGGATAGGATCCCTTGAATTGATATGATTTGTATATGTACATGAATATGCAGTTTTTGATGGTGATTGAAATATAAGTAAAGAATGATCAGAATTGAAGAATGTTGTAAAGATTTGGAAAATACATGGTGGTGTATCTGGTTTGAGATGAACTGTAAATAAAGATAAAGATCACATGTTGATATGGTCTGCTTACCATATGACCATATGTTTAGTTTAGGTTTTCTTTCAAAGGCATATAACCTTTAGAGAGAAATTTTGGGGAAATTATTGTACCACAGAATCAGAAATTACAGTGAATGAAACTGAAAGAGTATCATAAATTCCACTTGGAAAGGAAAGAACTGAGAGAATTACAGATATATTTTATTCCATGAACCAGAAAAGATCACTAGATGAATGGACAACTTTCGATAGTGTAGCGCTGCACATTTCCCAAAATGCTTTGTTTACATTGAGAAAATTAAGTGACATAAAGCAGCACAAGAAAATATAGTATTGATGCCATATATATAATAAGTTTCCTGTGCAAAGTACTTGAAAAGAGGGAGAGGGACAAGTGACTGAGATATGCAAAGATTCAAATGTCTCTGCAGAACAAGTGGAAGCTCTTCTGTTATGTCCACCTCTTCATATTTCAAGAGATGGGCATCAAATTTGACTGATTAATGCAAGTGGGCAAGTTGGTTGACCCACACATAACATGTTCGTGATTTAGAATGACTTTTGGTAGTTACAAACAGTGAATGACATTATGTGTATTCACTTTACTTTTCAGTGGTGTCCATGATGAGTCTTTATCAATACACCAAACTAACATTCCCCACTGAAGGAAAGTAGCTGAGGAGCTCACATGACATCTTTACATCTTAGCCTTTATTGGACAACAAACCAATTCAGTCTGATTACTTTGTGTGAAAGTCAGCATATCAGAACTGCTCCAGCTTAGCCCATCAGTAACTAACCATTTTTAAGCTGTACAGATGTCTCAATAAGGTATTATGTCATACAATCACAAACGTTAATTTATCACTTGCTTAAAACTAAGAAAATAGGAAGTAATATTTGTGCCATACACAGTACTAGCTATATTCATTTACTGCCTCTATAATATTGGGAAGAGTAATGCCTTTCTTGTGTTGTTTTATGTATTTTCATGTTTATTTTTCGTACCTATTTTGATATGCTAGTACAGTTTACTAACCATAATGCAGCCTCTCTTTTCTTCTCTTTTTATGCTTCTATGCATATGAGAATATTTCTTACTTCCAAGTGTATAACTATATTACCTGTGAATTATGCACATCACTTTCTTGACATGTAGATAGAGAGGTTACATCATTTAAATTGATCACCATATCCGAGAAGAAATCCGGAAATTCATCAAAATGCCTCATAGATATTGAGAAGAGCACAAATAGTAAAGAAACTGGACTTACTGCTTCACAATAAATCAGACCTATGTCTGGATAAACTCGACCTACTTTTCAATGGACCCAACTCATATTCTTTTAGATCTGTCTTTTGCATCACAAGTGATTCCAATCAAATGAATTTATGTTCTATGAAAATTAACTTCTCGTATTGCCGGATACTGTCCGAGTTTCCTTAAATCTTTAAAATGTAGTGCTTACAGTTTTTGAGATTTAGGGAAACTCGGACAATATCCAGAAATACAAGAAGTTAATTTTCATACATGCTGTGATTAATGTTATTTCATAGTGCTCATGGATCAAAATAGGAATATGTAATTTAATATTGCCAGTCAGCATGGAGGTGATTATTTATTACACATCCATGATTATTTCCAGAAATCATCATGGCACACTCAAGACAAATGGCTCAACAGTGCCACGTTCACTGGTCCTGTGTGTTGCATTATGTGGTGATACATACCAACTTGCCATGAGTCTACTACTGACTGAAGAATGTTGTTACACAAGGAATTGACGTACCAAGATGACAAGGTAATGTACCAAAACTAGTGTATATAGATAGCAATAATGTTGCATAATACATTGTTACGATTTAAATGCAACTTCTCTGACCGCTGCCGCCGAGAGTGTGTTCAGAAACGCCTTGCTATCTCACTTTTTTTTTCTTCTTCTAAGGTCACAAGTGATCAGCCGAGTAATCTGAGATGTTTCTGGTGAAAGAAGTGTATAAATCTTCATAATCTGTTATCAGTACCATCGAAACACGCTTGAAAACTCGTGAAACTTAAATTAGAACCTTGGAAATATTGTGGTGTGGCGCAAAATTATAAAAACCATTGATAAGAAACGAAATATCAAAAGAAAAGAATAAGCTCATTTAATTTAGGATAATGTACAGAAGTTGCATTTTCCAGTCAAGTTATTTGAATAAGGCTTGGTTCAGAACTTTATTTGGTAAACAAAACGTTTCAGTTGACGTGTGTCGTGTCATTAGTTCCACCGTTGTCTGTCAGTCGTCAGCCTTGGACCTGACATACAGGTAATAAGATAGGCATTCAGGAAATTGGCGTGCGTCACCTGCGGCACGTGGCATGGTTGAATAAAGAACAGTGCCTGCCACCGGTCTGCTGAACAGGCCTTCCGCCTAAAGGCCGTAATAAAATAGTTCCGCTCTTCCTTGGGGTTCACTCTGGCAAGGATGCACACGCTCCGCCAACCTCCGTGAATGAATCTCTCGAGTTCATCCATGGATTTATTTACCATTGTTTAATTCACATGACAAGGAATCGTGTTCAAGGTAAATGGAGGGAATACTTGGTGGATCCACCTGCATTTGTCTAAGTGCATTAACTGTGTTCATTCCTCGTTGCTGCTTAAAATGTATCGGACATCTGCGTAGATGACTCGATATGCGGTGAAAGATAATGCAGTTACTCCTACAAATAGATTCAAATGGTTCATAGGAATAAAAAATGAAAGAAAAAAAGAACGTAGTAGTAGTAGTAGTAGTAGTAGTAGTAGTAGTAGCAGTAGTAGTAGTAGTAGTAGTAGTAGTGATGAATAGTAAAAATTAATCCCAATAATAATGATAATAATAATAATAATAATAATAATAATAATAATAATAATAATAATAATAATAATAATATTGACAATGAGAGAGAGAGAGAGAGAGAGAGAGAGAGAGAGAGAGAGAGAGAGAGAGAGAGAGAGAGAGAGAGAGAGAGAGAGATTTCACGTGACATGATAGAGGTTATAGTTAAACAGGTCTGTCAACTTATTGAACTTATGTGGTACTTCGGCGCAAGTTTTCTCGTTACTGGTATATCACTGAGCCTGTCAAGTCGCAACATTGTAATCAAGGGCTTGGAACAAGACAATAGGTGCTCTTCAGTTCTATTACGCCGCTGAGTTCTGTAAAACTTAATTTAACATTTAGTTTGCAAGCGTTGACCTGTTATTTTGCTGTTGTCTTAGAATGAAAGACTGAATTATTGTATTCATATTTCACAGCTTGTTGGTTATTTTTGTAAAAGAGAATACCAACGTTCGAAGAAAACTTGGTTGACGTTCAGTAGGACAACAAAATGCCCGAATTGTGTTGTGTCACGTTAATCAGTTGTCGATTGATTTTGTTGCATGTTAACATCTGCAGTCACTTATAACCGCAATTATATCAACATGAGACGTAGGTTCAGAGCTGCTCGATAAATGCTTGAAAGACGAATTCCAAAGTAAGCACCCATAATGCAGAAGTATTGACTTGAAGCGAGGCAAGAAAGCGAGGTGGCACGAAGGCTCCTCACCTGCCAGTAGCTGCCAGGTGGCCGTCACTTCCACACAAACACGCGCGCGCCTTCCCGCTCGTGGCTCTTCTATGAATCGTATTGTTCTGCTTCCTTAGTGCTCATATAGAAGTGAACGCTTATGAGTCGATCATGGATAGTGTCGAAACGTTTACGCCGCGGGAAATGAGTGATGAAAACTTGAGCGAGGAAAGAAATAACTGAGGAGGTAGGTAGCAACACCTTCACCTGTTTTGGGCGCTAGTACACGCCTGCACCATTACCCTGTTGATGGGAACCCAAGCTTTGTGTGTGTGTGTGTGTGTGTGTGTGTGTGTGTGTGTGTGTGCGCGCGCGCGTTTATTCATTTATTGATACTGCTAGGTTTAATAAATTGATAATTATTAATTTTCTTAGACTTTTAACAAAATTTACTAAAAAGAATAGTTTCATCACTAACATTTTTCAACTTTTTGGTTGTCATTTTGAGTAAAGCGCTGATTTTATGTGAAAAAAGAGGCAAGTTTGCTTGGTATTTTCCTCACAACTTACCACTGCCACATCCTGGGTCAAAAGTGGCGCTGGACCTGTTTAGTGTCTGGGGTGTTTTTACTTAGCTAAATTTGTACTCCGTCCAGAGTTTACAGATTGATTATCCAAGCCTTCTCTCTCTCTCTCTCTCTCTCTCTCTCTCTCTCTCTCTCTCTCTCTCTCTCTCTCTCTCTCTCTCTCTCTCTTATATGATGATGTCCACTGGAATATTCGGCAAATGTTCTGCTCCACGGCTTCCACAGTGTGGTTGAACATTTGTCCTGGCATAGGTTATTCCTAAGTAACGCGATATCGACGTGGCGGCGGTCAATAAGGCCAACGCTGGGTGAGTTAGGCGACTAACACCCACGCTGCCAAGGACACACACACACACACACACACACACACACCGTTTCTTTATGCATACTGACGCCGAAATGTACACTGAATTCGTAATAGACACTAATTTCCTTAATAAGGTCGGTGCAGAGAGTAAGAGTTAATGATCCTGCCACCCGTCATGACTATCAAGAGAGCCCCCCGCGCTGGCCTTCATGCATGGGCTTATCGAGCCGTGCTGAGCCGTGCTAGTTCTGCCTGGCGAGGTTTTTAAACTCCATAAACTGACTCGTGACGCATTGCTTAGTATTACCACATGTCCTTCATCATGGTTATCTCTCTCTCTCGTCTCTCTCTCTTTCTCTGTCTCTCATAATTCTTTCTTACTATTGCGCATACATGCACCGACATTATTGTTATAGCAACTATAGGAAAGTTTTTACCTCATGAAAGAATTATATATATATTTTTTTATTCATTTGCTTGTTTATTTATTTATTCATCCTGTTGTCACTAGTGATACTTCCCTATAATATTATGTAAAATACTACTCTAAGTATGAATTTTGTTTTTCATCAAGCGAATAAATTCTCAGCATTGGGTAATTTATCAACTTTTTTTTTTTACATGAATTTCGCAATGGAATTTACCATGATATTAAAAAATGCCTTGAAGAATTTAATCCTACTTTTACGTGGATTCTGCGTTGTCATTGAAAAACCACCAATTATAATAGGACTTCACTACATTTATCTATTCGGTGCTCTTTGTGAGTAGCTTTTGCAAGATTCTAAAGCGTGTCAGAATACAACACAAGATTCTCACGTGTAATTTGAAAGTCAGCATGTTATTTATGATATATTTAAGGAATGGTTGCAAACATTCTCTATTTCTCTCTGTCTGGGACGGTCCATAACAGAAAATGAGTGTTTGTTGGGGATACCAGACTAATTTGAGATGCTGCTGTACTATGCTTGTTACGTACGCACCATTTGTATGCACAGTCCAATATATATATATATATATATATATATATATATATATATATATATATATATACCATTTGTATGCACAGTCCAATATATATATATATATATATATATATATATATATATATATATATATATATATATATATATATATATATATAATGGATCAAACACTTTCAATCATTACCGTAATATCACAATCTCCATCATCATCATTATGAATCCTCTTTTCATCATCATCATCATAATCTTCTTCTTCATCATCATCATAATCTTCTTCTCCTCCTCCTCCTCCTCCTCCTCTTCTTCTTCTTCTTCTTCTTCTTCTTCTTCTTCTTCTTCTTCTTCTTCTTCTTCTTCTTCTTCTTCTTCTTCTTCTTCTTCTTCTTCTTCTTCTTCTTCTTCTTCTGCCGGATGATCAGCTGTTTCCTCTCATTCCATCCGGCGGTAACTTCCTCTCTTCACCCTTTTGCCCACACACACCTGGAACTCTCGTCACTTTCCCTTGCTCTTCCTTCCCCAGCTCTTCCTCCTCCTCCTCCCCTGTTTATCCTGTCCCCCTTAATAAATGCATCCTTTTCTCTCCCTCTCCATATGTTGATAGTTGTGCTTTCGTCCTCCAAAATAATCTCTTGCTTACATTTTCATATCAAACCTCTCTATCTCTCATCTTTTGCATGCTTTCTCTCCTTTCATGCTCATATATTCGCGTGCTGCAAGTCCTCAATCATCCTTCCATCATCCTTCGACCAGCCGCAGCCTTCAAAGGTACTCACTCCCCTTTCGCCCTTCATCCCTCCTGGTGTTCTTCCTGCCGCCCAGCATTCCTGTCCCTTCCCCCTCCATGTTCGTCCCTTCTTCCCGGCGTCACGTGATCTGTCGACATGTGGTTAGCGGGCTGGGGTCCCTCAAGCTATACTGTAGCATCCCTTCGCGTCCTGCATTGTACACCCGGCCATGACAAAACTCCTTTATCCTTCCTCTAATGTAACAGTTCCTTTGAACTTGAAATACTGGTGCCCTACCGTTTTTAATTACCATTTCAGGTTATGTCTGATTGTTTCCTCCCCCCGTGTGTGGTTATGTAGTGGTAGTGGTTGGCTGTTGTGAGGTTCGAATTGTGAGAGGGCGAGGCGAGTCCGGCGAATTTATTTGGTTTTTGTTATGCTTTTCCTTTCCTTTGTGCTTCAGGTAAAAGTGAATGGGAGATTAGAGTGAATGACTGAATGGGAGAGGAGAGTTGGATGTAAAATAATAGATAATTAAATGAAGTATGATCGATAATTCGCTGGCGACAAATATGAAATGAACATTCTGGTTCGGTCTTACTGAAGTTGATGCTCTCACGTCTAAGGGGTGAAGGGATCTACTCGTACATAAAGTTACTGCGTCCATTTGCATACCTCCGCTAGGTCGAGGAGCTGGGCAGTGCATGATCCATAGTACTCTATATGGACTTAGAATGAGGGAAACATGAAGCTCATTACATATCGGTGACCAGAAGAGATACATTGATTTAACTGATCATATCTCTGTGAATTACTCATTGTCTATTGATTTATTTTATTTTACATTTCTTACATGATCTCATGCTTGTTTTTTCTACAGTATCACTTTTTTCCTATTCATTCCTAAAGTGCAATTTTGACATGGAGCTTACAATAATGTATCATTCCTTCTTCTGTCCATCCGTGTCTAATGTATCATTCCTTCTTCTGTCCATCCGTGTCTGGGCCAACGGATGTTTTAGTGATGGTGGCAGCTAATGAGGTGTAGGCGCTGTCAACCGTGATAACGACGACTCGAAGCCACACACACATCAACAGTCACGGCTGGCGGGCGTCACGTGGGTAAA
>CM035197.1:20067282-20080416 GCA_020233015.1 Callinectes sapidus | reverse complement strand
GAGAGAGAGAGAGAGAGAGAGAGTGGGGGGGGGGACAAGGAAAGGAAAGCAAGCGATGGAGGAGGAAGCGGAGGAGGATGGGTACAAGGAGGAGGAGGAGGAGGAGGAGAAGGAGGAGGAGAATCTAGAAGGGGCGGCCAACAGAGAGGAGGAGGAGGAGACGCTGAGACGCAGGAAGGGAGCAGAGACGGGAAGAGGAGGTATGGTGAAGAGTGAGTCCATTAATCGTAACAATACTGGAGGAAGGAAACACTTAAAATGCTTCTTAACCTTGGACTAACGACCCCCGCCCCTTGCAGCCTTCGCCACCTGCCTTCTGTTTCTTGGCGAGACACAAATGTTCTTTAAAAATGACTTTCCAGCGACAAACCTGAGCCATTTGAAACAGAAAAATACTCCTCTAGTGTGTGATAGAAAGATATTCTCTCTCTCTCTCTCTCTCTCTCTCTCTCTCTCTCTCTCTCTCTCTCTCTCTCTCTCTCTCTCTCTCTCTCTCTCTCTCTCTCTCTTTTCCTATCGATATAGAATTATGAAGGAGAAAGAGGGACAGGGTGGGACATGGTGGTGTATTGAGGGGCGGTGTAAGAAGAAGAGGATGTGGAGACGTGTTGAATGAAGATGAGAGTAGGAAGGGGGAGGTGAAATGCAAGTGAATGAAGTGTTGATAAAAAAAGTGAAATAAACAGTGAGCAATGATAGAAAGGAGAATAAACCGAAGCAGAAAGGCAAAGGAAAATATATGGAGAGATAAGGCGATGAGATTACATAATGGAAAGAAGAGTAGGAACAAAGAAGAAGGAGAAGGCACGATAAGAGAGGAAAGAGGATTACAGGAGGGAAGGCGCGCGTAAAGAAGAGAGGGAGAGGGATAAGAGGAACAAGGGAGAGAAGGAAAATGAGTCTTGGCCTTGAAATGAAGGAGGAAAAAGAGAGCGAAAATGATGATAAGAGAATAAATTTACTGAACATAGTAATTGTAGCAGTAGCAACAGCAGTAGACTTGATAATGATGATGATGACGATGATGATGATGATGATGATGATTATAATAATAATAATAATAATAATAATAATAATAATAATAATAATAATAATAATAATAAGATAGAGATGTGACAGAAAATGAGGAGGAGGAGGAGGAAGAAGAAGAATAGAGAAAGAGAAGGGGAAGGAGAAGTGCCAAGGTGGGTATTGAACGTGGTGGGGATACTGGAACCACTATAACGAGGAGAGGGAAATAGCTACCTAGCCCGAGGTGACACGAGGAGGAGGAGGAGAGGAGGAGGAGAGGAGGAGGAGGAGGTCGACGACGAGGAGGAGGAAGGAATCAGTGTGTGTGTGTGTGTGTGTGTGTGTGTGTGTGTGTGTGTGTGTGTGTGTGTGTGAGTGTGTGTGTGCGCGCGCGTGAACGACTGAGAAAGGGAGAGAAAGAAGAAAGATTTGGAAAGGGCGTCCGGAAGCAATGGTGAAAGGGAAGGATATAGAATGGGAGTGGCGGATAAGGGTGAGGCTTAGGCCAGCTGGAAAACATAGCTCCTCCCACTTCCTGAGATAACATTGCAAATAGACTCTAACAATTCCCTCCTGTATTCCCACCCTACCTCCGCTTCACCCCCCCCCCCCCCCCCTCTCTCTCTCTCTCTCTCTCTCTCTCTCTCTCTCTCTCTCTCTGGCTATTCCTTGCCATTGGGCCACTTCCAGCTGGTTCCTTCGGGAGGTGAATGAGACCCAGTTCAGCAGAGTAGAACAGGTACTGCTACACGCTGCATGTTCCGGAATGAAGCAATGGAGGTGCTGGAGGTCGGAAAGGGAAGAAAGGTGCCTTGGAATTTAGGTAAACTTCGCCAGGTGTACCCAGAATCGAGTAGCTTGTAACAACGCGTGTTTGCATAAAATAGGACACAGCAAGACACGGCACGGCACGGGATACCACGGCAGGGCATGGCAAGGCAGTACGATTTCAAGCCTGGAAGAGTGAAGCAGAGTGTAGCAAGGCCAACACTCTGGGGTTTTCGAAATACCACCCAGCTACAATGAGACAGCTCGGTGGAACGTAATCCAACCGAGCGCTGCTGCAGGGAACAAAGGGCGTCTTATTAAAAAAATACCCAACGCAGAATAGGAGCGACAGACAGAATGCATGAGTAGGAGGTGAATACGGCGAAACGGAAAGCAAAAATGTGTAAAGAGTGTAGATAAAAAAAGAGAGAAAAGCCAGTGGAGAGAAACCAGAACCGACAGTGTGTGGAATGGAGGGCGCTACACAGAGGCGGGGTTCACTGTAAAGCCAACACCGGAACACTGGCTAAATTACAGACCACTTAATTTACACACACACACACACACACACACACACACACACACACACAGACACACACACACACACACACACACACACACACACACACTTCAAGCTTCTGTTTTCAAATTCATAGATCTATAAATTCAAATATTTTTTAAACATGTTCTTTGTTGCACTGAGCATATAAAAGGTCAACAATGACTTACACTCTGATGCAAAGATAATGCTTGGTTGGTAGTAACATTTACATGATATTCAAAGGAAAAAAATGAAATGCGGAAAAGTCTACAATATTGTTTTTCTTTTTTCTTGTTACCATTTTGAATTTTTGTGTCAGCTGTCGGATTTATTATTTTAGTGTATTTCTTATATAAATTACAGTCTCGTTATATTTGTGAAAAAAACGTACAGTATAAGAGCTACAGACTAGTTTTAATAAAAGTAAAAGAGAGAAGTAAGGAGGATGAAAGATTTTTTTGTGTGGAAAACCCGAGAAATTTCAATGTTTACGTGCACTTAGAGAGAATGTGTAACAAAGGAAGACTGCGAGGCGAGCGAATTTACTATTGTGCGTTATTGACAAATATTTTCGCAGACTCTCGTTGTTCTGTACCGCGGAACGATATTGCTCTAGTGACGATTACTCTGAGGATGTCCAACTGATAACCAGTGAATGGTGTCATTAGCTTAGAGGGAGAGAGCTGTAGTTACCATTACTTAATATTTATTTTGAACGGAGGTACAAATGATAATATATCTGACTCCATAACCACAACAAATACAATGTTGTATCTTGCTTTGGCTTGTACATTGATTTTATCCCACCCCAATTACAGATACTAAACAAATAATAGATTAACATTTTTCTCGTTTAAATATAACATGAAAACACGTGTACGTAAATATGATTTCATATTTCATAACTCTTTTGTCATATACAGTCGAGAAAAATTTATCTTTTATTGTTTTCCTTCAATGAGTGTATTTTACAATGCTGGCGGTCACAGCATGTATTTACGTGTATTGGCACATGCAGTTTGAAATGTATACAACCTCAACAAAAATCGGAAACATGAAGACAGTATTTAACCTCTCGACAATTCAATAATGGTTAAGCCTTTGCGGGACTGTGAATATCATGCTCTCACGCTAACCACTCCACCATTTCACTTTACCGCTCGTGTTTGCTTCAGATTGATAGTTCTAGTGTTACAACACACACACACACACACACACACACACACAAAGCTTACAATTAATTTCTTTCAGAATTACGGGGAAAAATGTCTTACTTAGTTTCTCCGGAAACTGCTTGTGGCTTATTTTTATCCACTGAAGCAGCCAGAGTAATATTGTTTTCCGATTCTTATTACCCAGGATTTTCCTCTCTGATAGGCAACATGACTGGCTCGAAATGTGTCTCATTACATTTGTCGCGGAGGGAAATTTTGAAATTCTAATTTTTAAAGGACGCGTTAGGGTGCAAAAATAACGCACGCGACAATGAATCACAAACATCGGGTAATGAATACGTGTGTTTGGTGATTCTAGATAATGGCCTCGTGTGTGTGTGTGTGTGTGTGTGTGTGTGTGTGTGTGTGTGTGTGTGTGTGTGTGTGTGTGTGCTTAGGATAAACGTAAAAATGTTTAACAATATATAGGATTAAAAAAAGAAAGGCGCATTGTTCTTGTTACTTATAGCACTGTCAGCCATAAAACTCCTGTCGAGAAGAGAAGACTGGGCAAACACCTCCAGTTGAGCCTTGCCAGTGCAGCGGCTGGCGGAAGTCTGGGGTGAGGCGTGCTGGGGGAATGTTGATGGGGTATGCGGTAGCCCGATAACGGAGGAATATTCGTTGTAAGAAGGGCGTACACACACACACACACACACACACACACACACACACACACACACACACACACACACACGAGGAGAGAGAGAGAGAGAGAGAGAGAGAGAGAGAGAGAGAGAGAGAGAGAGAGAGAGAGAGAGAGAGAGAGAGAGAGAGAGAGAGAGAGAGACTGTAGTTGCGTTACAGAAAAGTTTAATTGTTTTGTTTTGCGATGGCAATAGGCGAAAAATCTTTAGACGATGAATACCACGATGTATACCCTTTGTTTCTGTCACGATGAGTAGTGCATGTTGTAGAAGCAGCAGCGTAAAAGTTTGTGAATTATTGAAGAAAATCCTTTACTCTGCATGAAATATGTATGATATTCTTTAACCTGAAGCGTTCGACTGCAGATAAGCAAATGGCTTCGCGCATAGTCATAGGAGGGGATGAACACAATAACATTCCATACTTTATCACAATACATTTCAATATGACATTCAGTCGTCAGTTATTCTTTCATCCACTATTCTACCCTTATACTTTGAATGTTTATTGAGGTGACTGCAGTGATTAACATACACATAAAGTGCAGTATAAAGGAAACGCATCAGGATTTCGAGAAAAATCTGTAAAATATATGAGATAATGCAAAACATAACATTCTGTTCCATCCTTTCTTTAAGTCTTTTCCTATTGATCGTCTCAGTTATTGCCATGCACATAACATTGAATATAAAAGGAAATAACCATGATCTGCACAAAAAAAAAATCCATTACTATACACACTAATAAAGGGTACAAAAGTATATCATGATCGCACAAGAAACTTCATTATCCGTAGAATTTAAGAGATAATGTAAAACAAACCATAAAAACTGAATGAATTGTCAAACTTTTAAAGGACTGCCTCGGGGGAAATATTTTAAACGAGGCCAAGAGTTGAAGGGACTTTCAGTGAGAGGGGATCATTGACTAGCTGGGTTGAAAGAAGACGAAAAAAGAGGGGAGGGGAGTTTTCGAAGGCAGCCGCTTCCTGAAATGTTCTGTGTTGGCGAGGCTCTCTGTCCGACAAGTCTTCGAAGCTCTGAAGCCTCAAGGGAACGATACAACCTTTCTGGTGTGACATCTCCGCCGGGCCCATCAATTCCAAGGCAGGAACCGCAGTGGGGAGCAAGGCGTGAGATGGTGGGAGAGCACACGTCCCTCGGCTTAGGACGTTCGACAGGTCATCGTGGAGGCAAGGAACGAGTTTATGCCGTCAGCACAGGCTTTGGAGACAAATATCTTTTGGCGAGTCTTTTGCTCAATATTTCTGAGAAGGGAGTTGGAGATGTGACGTGGAAGCAACAGACGGCTGGAAAATTGAAGAAAGAACTTTAATTGGTAAGCTCACGATCAGCTGTTGCATAGTAACTTATTTATATATATGTTGAGTTTTTTTTCTGTGATGGCGAATATCATATAGAATTATATGGAAAAAAAAAACATTGGTTGTTGTTTGCTGATAGTTACATACTTCACGATCCTTTGCCTCTTCAAAACTAAATACAAGGCACTAATAGTTGAGGAGAGGGTACATAACTTTAAGAAACTTTTGGCTTGAAGAAGCGCCTGCGGGAGATCTTTTGGATAAAACATCATCGAAGTTTAAGGGAGGGAAGATGAAAGGCCTGCGTGGCGGAGCTTCCGTGGCTATCACGTCTCGGTGCACACCAACACAACACTTGCTCACCCGTTGGACACGTACTGCCCTGACTCATGGATGGCACTGTAGGAGGGAGCTGTGATCTTGTGTGTGTGTGTGTGTGTGTGTGTGTGTGTGTGTGTGTGTGTGTTTGTGTGTGTGTGTGTGTGTGTGTGTGTGTGTGTGTGTTTGTGTGTGTGTGTGTGTGTGTGTGTGTGTGTGTGTGTGTGTTTGTGTGTGTGTCAAGTTATTTCCCTCGGGACTCTTGTCATGTTTTGGGTTTTCTCGCCGAGTCTTAAGTCGAACCTTGAGTGTTTCGCAAGCAGCATGTTAAGTCCTGAGACTGCTTGAGAATTTCATGAAATGAGTGTTGGTTCAGGCCTTGTTGGCATTGGCACAGATGAGTAAAGTTGTGCCATCACAAGTTTGAAGAGCCATTGCATCCATCATGTAGCTGAATAGAATCGATTGGGCTGGTGTAGCATAACGGTGTTCTAACCTCCCTATGCTTACATTATATAAATCTGACGATTAAGTTCTGTACTGACGTCACTTTATCGTACTACAAGTTGCACGATCTTGTTGCTTCCCTAATTTTCATGCCTGCTTTTGTGGGTACAAGGGAACGCATTTGAGTTTCCATAAATTTTACTTAATCTAATTATTTAGATGCTTTGACACCTTATGATTATCCGACAAAAACAAAAGAAACAAATAAATAAAATTTGATCACTCTCTCCTCCATAAAATTCCACTATCAAATATCTCAGATTATTTCACATTTTATCTTGAACTCAAATCGCTGCACACAATCAACTCTCAGTGATAAAACTACCCTCTCTTCAATTAAATTCACCAATTATCTCAGTTTACTTCATATCATTCACAATATTCAAATCACGTCACGCGATTTCCACTTAATGATAAAAAAACATCGTACATAAAACCTGTAAAAACACACATACTTACACATACCAATTATTTTGCCTCAATATAACACCAGCATTTTACTGTGTCTGAATTTTAACAACTGTCTGGCTCTACTTTCTAGTACTGTGTTAGGCGACTGTCTGGTTTGACCGTTATGTCAAAAAGTCTGTCGCCTTTTCCTCGCCTTCTTCCCATATCTGTCTCTTGCGCCTCAAAAATCCTAGCGATATAGAAAGACTTTTCGTTCCAACAAGCTCCCATTGCTAGAAGATTTGTTTTCCAACATTTATTCCATAATGTTAATTTTCCTGTAACTTTCCATAATATACATTTTTCAGTAAATATCATTATCTTTGATCATATAGTTAATTTTCATTCATAAGGTTTATTCTCGCGAAGCTTTAGTAATCGCATCTTCTAATCAAGAACAAGGGTTTTATTTACTGTGGTGTGTGGGCTGTCTACCTCTTCAACATCATTTGTTTCCGGTGATCTCTGCTTCCCTTGTATCTGTCATAGCCACTTTGGTATTTCTTGCTGTAATCTGATGGTAATTTCTCTCCGGCGTATTTTGTAATAACTCTCCTTGGTGGTCAGGGGTTCTTTTCTTACTTCGTCCTTCATTTCTGTATCCGCGGGTTACAGCAACTTTCTTGGCTTTTCTTCTTTTGTATTTGCGCTTTGTTTTATTCCATGAGTGAATCAACTGCTACGAAGAAAATTGCTAATGAAAATGTAAATAATGTAGATTAATTCTGTGTGTGTGTGTGTGTGTGTGTGTGTGTGTGTGTGTGTGTGTGTGTGTGTGTGTGTTTATAACCCTCACCCACCCACCCACCCACACCCACACACACACACACACACACACACACACATATAACTGTGTTGCATACTATCGGCGTCCCGAGTCGAGTTACGGAGAAGGGAACCTGAGATATTTGAGCCATATTGTCTATCTCCCTCTCCTAAATTTCCATCGAGAGAAAGCAACATCTGACGATGGGGTGAATATACCGCTGTCTTAGTTATTCTGTGGGAGAGAGAGAGAGAGAGAGAGAGAGAGAGAGAGAGAGAGAGAGAGAGAGAGAGAGAGAGAGAGAGAGAGAGAGAGAGAGAGTAGAAGAGAACAGACGAAATACGAAAGTTCAAAATCAAGTGACGAGAACATTACTCTTCAACAATAAGGGAATTAATGATAGAAAACAATAGAAAAATTAAGATAACAATAATGTAATTGCGCGGAACAAAATGACACTGATGAATAGAAAATAGAGAAAAAACAACAACAGTCGAATGGGATCATAAACCAAACGCAACGAATACGAATGAGACGGAAATGACGAAGTGATGAAAGAAATGTGGAGGGATGATGAGAAACGCAGTGGTGCTCGTGGCGGTAAGAATTAGCAGGTGGTTTGGCAGAGGTTCCAGGAGCTGCATTATCACGCTATGAAAAAAGATATCTTCGGATTAATTCACCATCATCGCCCCAAATTTGGTGAGATGGGACTCGCTGTGGTGAAGGAGCTGCTGTCTCGAGATAACGCGGTGCTGTTTGGCGGGGCGCGATGGAATGGGAATGAGGTGCTGGGAGGGAAGGAAAGGAGCTCTTGCCTTGTGGATCTCATTGTAGAGGAGTGTGGCGTCTCGTAAATGTTTCAGCTGTGTGTGTGGCAATACTGCATCTGAATAGAGACATTGTGGCTGAGAGTTGAAAGAGTGTTGACGTAGTGTTATTGAAGTGGCGTTGCTCCGTGTTGGTGCAGTAACGTGAGAATAATGTAGTGTTAATTAATGTCAAAGGTGTGATGAAAAAAAAATTGAGGTGGTGCTGTTCAGCGTTGATGTTGTATTGAGGTAAAATTGAGGTACTGTTGCTTAGTATTGACAGTGTAGTGAGGTAAAAATGAGGCAGTATTAAAGATGTGGTGAGGGAAAATTGAGACAATATTGAAGGTGTATTGAGAGGAAATTGAGGCAATATTGAAGGTGTATTAAGAAAAAAATTGTGGGAATGTTATCTATCAAAGTAGTGAGGCTCAGCTTAAGATTACAAGGGTTTATGTTAACTTTTGTTGGAAAAGAAAATCGTGATAGAGGGAGATAGGTGATGTGTCTTAAAAAAAAAAAAAAAAAAAAAATTAAATCACAGTGCATTTCTCATTAATAGTCATATGTACTATGCAGTGAAACAGTGAAAAGATCACCAGATACGAGAGAAATAAATGAAGAATGGTGTTTTAGGAATTGAGGTCTTACTGCTTGCTCACCTATAAAACTGTTGCATTATGTCGTTCTTTGTAAAAGTGACATGACGTGTTAGGTATGAGGTTCTCATATAATAAGTGTAGTAATTAATCTTAACTGGGTTATAAAAACATCAGAACAAAATGAATATTAAAGGTGGATGAGCGCGCAACTTGAGGTAAAAAAGTCCCTGGAAGTGAGGAGGGAATATGTGTGAACCTTTTTCGATGAATTTTTCAGTATATTCCTAATCTTATGGGGAAATGGAGATAACGTGAATACAGTACTATTAGGAAATATCAAACATCAACTGTTAAAAGAGGTGACTTAAAGAGTGGTTGTGTAAGAAAAATCTGAAACATCCAATTTTTTCCAAGAATACTTTGAATATATGAGTTTTCTTTAACATTTTCTTATCTCTAAATATAATAACTCATAAGCAAAAACATCGCTTTAGAATGCACACTCTCACTGCTGTGATCCTATACATGAGGTAACTGAAACTCAATGAAATCTGTGTGGGGCCAGCTTACGTCAGTGTACTGCTGGTAACCACTATTATAATATTACTCACAAGTGCCTCGTTGACTTAATCACACCTAATGAAGTTTGGTATGAAGGCAACGTGATTCCATCCAGGCCAGGGGTCAATATCAAAGCGGTTAGATCGGTGTATCTTGGTGGAGGCTTACGCACCGTGAAGTGTGTGGGGTATGGGATGCTCCACTTTAGTACGTTGTGTTGGGAAAATGAGGTGAACGAGGTTTGTGAGAATGTTGCAAATGGCGTGTGGGGCAGAAGAGCATAATGTTTGCTGTTCAGAATATCAAGTAATTTCTTCTCTCAAAGATCTTATTTTAGATATGCCTATTAGAAAGATTATCTAAATATTGTATAAAGGTTGTAGAAAAACCTGGGCTGAATTAGGAACGCTCTTGTGGAGTAAAGAAATATAAAAAGATGTAGCGTCAATATATCTCGAGTCAGATCAAGAAAGCTGTGTAATGATGTAACAAATTAAAAGAATGAAAAAAAGTGATACCGTAATAAAGATGTGTATGAAAGGAAAAAAACGGTTTGAGTGTGGGTGGGTGAATTTATATAACTTACGGGAGCACTACAGTACGATATGATTTGCCAGTACCATTACCATCAACTGTACAATCTTTATGTGAAACCTCGGAGTACTAGTGGACAAAGTAAAGTAGGATTCCAAATGAAGAAAAGAAACACGAGAAAGGAGACAATATTGCAGTGTTAAATTCTCTGTAACTAACTAACAACTAGTCTTCAGGCAATAATAATAATAGAAATAATAACTAATAATTATGATAACAAACAACTAGTCCCCAGGTAATAATAATAATAATAATAATGATAATAATAATAATAATAATAATAATAATAATAATAATAATAATAATAATAATAATAATAATAATAACTAATGATAAAAAATAATAACAACAACAACAATGATAATGATGATGATGATGATGATGATGATGATGATGATGATGATGATGATGATGATGATGATGATGATAATAATAATAATAATAATAATAATAATAATAATAATAATAATAATAATAATAATAACAATTACTACAATAATGATTATAATGATGATAATAATAAAAATAACAATAATAATAATAATAGTAATTACTATCGTTATTGTTGTTATTATTGTTGTTGTTGCTCTTATCGTTATTATTGTCATTATAGTTATTATTATTATTGTTATTATTATTATTATTATTATTATTATTATTATTATTATTATTATTATTATTATTATTATTATTATTATTGGCATCATCATCATTATAGTACTGTATACAAAAATAATCGAGTTTTACTCATTATGAATTGCTTCCTGCGATCTTAAACATATGGATTTCATTAACTAATTGGAAACAATACAAGTTCATAAAAGGTGCATGAAGTTAACAGGAAATCTATACTGGAAACAGAACAACAATAAAAAATGAAAGGACTAAGTGATTGGGTGGAGGTAAAAATGGAAGGAGCGACTGAGCTGTGCGTTGCCCCCTTACTCATTTTCGTTAGAACGGAAAATGATGATGAGATGGGAGGAAGATCTGAAAGGCTTAAAGTTGGGCAACCAAAACGTCAATACCAGAACACACAAAGTTGACTGCATACTCATAAAGATAGTTTTAATATCCTAAGGGAAAAAAGAACATGGTGAATTAAAGAGATTAAGTATAAAATGAAAAAAAAATCATGATCTTGACAAAAAAAAAAAAAAAAAAAAAATGGTGATACATATAAGTAAATAAAAAAAATAGATAAAAAATAGATAAAAGAATGTAACATTTTTTGTTATAACTGTGCAAACGAGAGGTACGTGGTGTGAGAATTTGATTAGACTAATCATTAGTATAACAAAAGAATTATCACTAAAACTGAAAGCCACGAAACAAGCAGAACTATATGTGAAGAGAGAAGGAGAGATAGATAGATAGATAGATAGATAGAGAGAGAGAGAGAGAGAGAGAGAGAGAGAGAGAGAGAGAGAGAGAGAATGTGCATGTAATTTTTCCGGCCAAAGTCTTTTCTATACACTTATATGCCTGAAGTTAGAGATTCTTTTCTTGTATTAAAAAGAGAAACAACACCACAAGGTGTGTTATTCATATGGACTTTCTTCCACTGCAACACAGTATTTTTCAACGATAAATGTAAACCCATACTACTGTGGATAATAAGCGGTCCACATCCAATGTCGTGTTTGAAGTGGTGTTTGTTTGAAGGGATTCGAGGATGATACATTGGCCTGACTTACATGCAATGCAAAATGCATGCATTATACAACTCTCCATCTCTTGCGAAACTCACGCAATCAAATGTTAAATGTAAGACGATATTCATAGGGAATAGAACAGTTTCTCTGATATGAAGAAATACCTTTACAGAAGAACAAAATTGCAGCTAATAAGAGACAGGAAAACATAAGCTGGTTTTGAAACAAGGGATATGACAAACATAGAATATGAAATGTAAGAATTGCTGGAATGAGAAGAAATTGCGTGGCAAAATGTAACAAAGATGAAAGACAGGACACATTCCAACTAAATGAGAAAACACAAATACAAAGTGTAGAAGCCGTGCAACGAAAATTACAAGTATAATGATTTTTGCTATGCAAAGAGAAATATATCATGAATATAAGTACGATGAGGAAAATGCAAAACACAATGTGTGAGAGACATCATCAAGCACTTATGAAGTGTGGAAGAAATATTAAGAAAAAACGCATGCTAGTGTGTGTGTGTGTGTGTGTGTGTGTGTGTGTGTGTGTGTGTGTGTGTGTGTGTGTGCGTGATTTGGAAGTATAAAGATTTTAAATGTGTGTGAAAAACAAAAATTCAATAAGATGCATCATGGAGCAGCAGAAAGGAAAACGAAAGGTTTGTAAATATAAACACGCTACTTTTGAGAGTGGAAAAATGGAAACGAAATGCAAAAATTAAGATAAAAATTCCACGATAGAGAGATTAAAAGAATGAAACTAAGAAAAAAAAAACAACCCACAACATATGAGAAAAACTGAATTATTGATAAACATTTGTATACCCAAACTAGCAATTGCACTAATTAATAAAGTAGAAGAGCCGTATGAAATCAACTAAAAAAAAAAAAAAAAACTGAATTACAAAGGAATTGGAGAAAAGAAGAGGCAGCAACAGACTCCGAGACCCTTAATAGACTATTCAGGTAAATATCATACTATATTGTTGGAAGATATTGGATAACAGAGCAGAAGGCTCCTTCCCATCTGCTCCAACTTCCTTTCTGAAAGCTGGCCGGAAAAGGAAATGGAACAGGAGGAGGAGCAGGAGGAGGAGGAATAGGAGGAAGAAGACTAAGATGAGGGGTGGGATGGATAGGAGAGAAAACAGAAGGAAGAGGAAGACGAGGAGGAGTAAGAGGAGGAGGAGGAGGAGGAGGAGGAGGAGGAGGAGGAGGAGGAGGAGGAGGAGGAGGAGGAGGAGGAGAGTTTTTTGAAGCATGAATATAGATTTTTGGAGAGAGAGAGAGAGAGAGAGAGAGAGAGAGAGAGAGAGAGAGAGAGAGAGAGAGAGAGAGAAAGGGGGGGGGGGCTC
>CM035197.1:19972396-19979896 GCA_020233015.1 Callinectes sapidus | reverse complement strand
TTTGAAAATATACACGAGGAAACGATTGCAGAATAGTTGCAAAATGTTTTATCATTCACTAATAGAAAGGACAAAGCAAACTAACTAATAAATAAAGTTTTACTCCTAGTAGTTAATTAACGGAACCAGCTTCCTTGAAGTGTGACAAAATACAATAAAGTATACAATTCCAAACGGCATATTCATCAATATTTTGTTTTCAATCCGAGGTTAACAGTGCAGTTACATCAGGTTATCTACAAAAAATGTGATCGTTGGAGGTTAATTTTCTTCCCTGCAGGAAATGCAGCAATTCACTTCATCTGTTTCCATTCGTCGAAATAAAATTTTACACTGTCTTTTTTCTTTCTCTATCACTGTAAGGTATTTGATACCGATGCGCTTCCTGTTGTGCTTATGATTGATACAGGATACAGAAGCAAGAGATACAACATTGCTAGGGTAGAAAAGAGATTGAAAACATTGAGTCAGAGGAGAGGAGTTGATAAGACGAAAACTTTATTATTGCACCCTGCCTAATAGAGCTGAATAAGTGGAACCCCCTATACATATAAAGAATAAACCATATGGGCGAATAAAGACCCTGTACAGAGTTAGATGTTTGGGAGGGGTGAAAAAAAATGTGGTAGATGATTTATAAACGGTGATTTACCTAGAGATGAGATGAAAAGTTTCCAGTTTCCATGACTGTAAGGAAATCCAGAAGATAACAGTAGAGCAGCCTTGACGAAAACCATACTGGCTATTAGATGGAAAGAAGACTGTAAAAGGATAGATGCTAAATAATCCTCCTTTGGAGGATATATGGAAAACAGAAACCATACTGGCGTTAAGAAAGAAGAGTGTTAAGAAACTGATGCTTAATGATATTCCTATTGAGGAAAAATTGAATAAGAGAAAAAAAAAAAGAAAAAGAAAAGAAGAAGAAAAAAAAAAAAAAAAAAAAAACAACTTATATCTAAGGGGGGGTAATATATATATATATATATATATATATATATATATATATATATATATATATATATATATATATATATATATATATATATATATATATATATAAGCACGTAGTCACTTTTTCTGAGAACAATGGAGGTTCCTTCAAGTCCATAAGCGAAGGCATGGAAAACATCATTGCGGAGAGATAGGGCAAGTTAAGGAAGTGTGAGTTTGATCAGAAGATTTCAATATAGATAGGGTAAAAAGATAAGAAGAATGATAAAATGTTAGAAATATAGGAAAATATCAGGGACATTGGAGCTTCCCCCAAACAGTTAGAATTAAGAGTAGAATATTGCACCAGTTCCTCTATGACATGGAGGGTGAAAAAATAAAAGGTTAGTTCACAAGGATGATCATTGAAGGGAGAGAAACGGCAAAGCATGTGTTGAACACTGAAGTGCTCAAGACTAGAAATATCCGTAAAAAAGAAAGAGAAATAGAACATGTTCCACTTTGGAAGAAAGCTAAAAATAAACTCAGTCGTAATCTTACTAATCTACCCACCTCCAAAGACCTATTCAGCTCTGGATCAGCTATTTTCAACTGACCTATTTCCTCTCTATTCTACGTCCTATATTCCTGATGAAGTCCCTTGGCATTAGTCTTTGCTGTCGAGAACTTTCAAGTCAGTCATTTTTGTTTTTCCTCGTGAATGTTCGTAGCCTTTAAACATCTTCCTCTGCTTTTAATTGCATATGCATATATATATATATATATATATATATAGATATATATGTATATATATATATATATATTATAATATATATCGTCTATATAATATATAGATAAAGATACCACACACAACACACACACACCACACACCCACACACACACACACACACACACAAACACACATACACACACACTTCTTTCTTGTTCTTTTCTACATATTGTTTTGACTTACTAGTCATGTACGAAGGGTAATTTTTCTATGGTCTCATTGTTCTATATGGGGTGTTAGCTACATGGCCTGTATCTAATCTATCAACTAATCTATTTATACAACTAATTATCTTTTTTCTCCTCTAATTCCCCCACTTCATCCCCAACCCCCTGTCCGAACTCACCTCGCCCATACATACGTATATACACCGACACATACTGTAAAGACACAAACACACACACACACACACACACACACACACACACACACACACACACACACACACACACATCCAAAAAGATAAAAAAAAAAAGAACCCTTATTCCCAGATTTGAAACTTACGGAATTTTTGAAGATTAAAAAAAAGACTCAAAGCAACGTTGAAAACAATAAAAAAAAGTTTTTTTTTCATGTAACAAGTTCTTAATTAGCCCCGGACGGTTCAAGACTCAGTAATATGAAAACATTGCAAACCTGAAAGATTTCTGCCCCACTTTTACTCTCTCATTATGGAGAGAGAGAGAGAGAGAGAGAGAGAGAGAGAGAGAGAGAGAGAGAGAGAGAGAGAGAGAGAGAGAGAGAGAGAGAGAGAGAGAGAGCGAGAGGAAGGGGGGGGGGGGGGGAAATTTACGTATACTTGAAAAGACTACAAGATGAAGTATTAAATAACTGAAAACAAAATGTATATAATGAAAGCGTATGCATGTTTTTTTTCTTTTTTTTTCCTTTACTGTTCCTGCATTCTATTTCATGCGTGCGGCCTGCAGCGATGAACGGTACGTGGCGCTTTTGGTGAGAATTTTTCCATCGGATATTAAAATGTTTTAAGAGATGACGAACAAACATAAGCCAGGAAAAAAAAATAAATAAAAAAACAAAAAAAAAAAACAAAAAAATATATATCCTGACGTCACCACAGTTATAGGGAAAAAAATAATACATACAAAAAATCGATGTGTCTGTCGCGATGAAACCTCTCTAAATAAAATAAAAAAAAAGATAAAACCAAAAAAGAGAAAAGTTTTAAAGGTGCATGAGTTGGCAGGGAGTGATGGAAAAACAGGTTTGCATGCAGCTGCCGGGGCAATATGGCGTTTTCCTCGTCAAGGCTGCACCGCATCACCTGCTCCACTCACACGTACACCTCAGTATCATTTATCATTTTTCATTTTACATGCCTTCGCTGCTTCTTTCCATTTCTTCGATCTCTTATTAACTTCTTATGGCGCATTTCTCTAACAACACCGTCACTCCCCACTACCAGAACCTGAATAAGAATCATCATTCTTATCATGTTTTTTGTTTACAACCAGCATCACTGATATAATTATTATAACGTTAACCGTCGCATGATCCTTGCAATAAATTTTTTCTTGTTTACAGAGTCCCGCACAATCCACCACACAATTTCTCAACCGATGGTGAAATGATAGAATATGACAAATACATCCTTAATATAGCGAATCTGATATTTTTTACTTAATCACAAAACCAGCCTTCTTTCTTTCTTAATTTCTTCTTGAATGTCTATTTCCATTTTTTTTTCATATCAATACTCACTGCATAACAGTAACATTTATAACCACAAAACCGGTCGCACCTTATCACCATTATCTATATTTTCCACACAACTCTTAACACAAAGCCTTACAGAGCCATCCATGATAGTCTCAGCATGTAGAATAGGATAGCCAGTTGCTTTCTCCACTAGTTTGACTTAAATCATAGCTGCCTGGTACAGATTTTAAAACCAACACTGGAATAAATAGGAATGAGAAGTAAGATAAGTGAACAGATATTTTCATCCATGACCTGAAAATGTGTATTATTCTGTACATGTGATCAGAATTATTACATCAGTCTACCTCACTGACAAACTAAACAATACTATTTAGTAAGGTGGCATTGTGTACTTCATTAACAACACAAATCAATAAATGAATAAAAGACATGAAAGAATAAGGCACAGGGCAACACAGCATAAAGGAAAAGAAAGGCCAGGGTTACCTTAAGTTCAATTTCGCAGAGCCACCCTCTCGATTCTCTCCCGGAGCTAACGTTTGCCTGCCTCGCCCCTCGTTAATTGCCCCGATGAACGCTTTCTCCCCCGCCGCTGAGATGCGTAACAGTGAAATTATCTCCAGGAACAACGATGAAGGCCCCACCTCTTGCATCGTGAATGGAGGCGCTATTTCGCATTTTTCCTTCCTTCATTACGGTTTATCTCTTATATGTGACGTTTATTATAACCATCACTAAAATTATTATTATTATTATTATTATTATTATTATTATTATTATTATTATTATTATCATTATTATTATTATCATCATCATTATTATTATTATGAAAGTTATTATTATTATCATTATCATTATTGTTGTTATTGTTGTTGTTGTTGTTGTTGTTGTTGTTGTTGTTGTTACCATGCATCAGTTGTCAATGAACGGTTACCTTCTATCTGGTGTGTGGTGGAAGGAACGGAGGCCAATGACAGTGGAAGATGGCGAAGTTACGGCATGAAATTGTACAGCCTCTATTTCTTTGGATAAACAATATATTTTTTTTCTCTCTCTCTCACACTCTCTAACAAAAGATTACAATATGGATAATTTTTGTTATTCATCTCCCCTATAATGCCAGAATTTACATAGCTTTGAGTCGTAATGAAGCACAAAAAGCAATATAACTTTTCGATAAACAGGAACACGAGGATAAAAATGAGATGACGACTACGACGAGATAAACGATAATGTCCCTACACCTTCAGAAGGTTCTGTTCACGAATTCTCTTTGCGGTTCATTAAAATTTCTATTTTTGGGTCTGATTTGCAAGGGAAAACAGGTAAGAGGGAAAACACTGTGGGTATTCTTCCAATTTTCTCGTCTCGCCTTTCCACATTAGGTCGTTGCGTGGACCTACAACACAAAAATAATAACGAATCTTTATTCCACACAGTAATTCTTATTTAATTTATCTTTGTTCCACATTAAAAGAGAAAACATATATTGTTAACTAGTGATTATTTTTCCCGAGATTATATGATTTGTTCAATCCGTTTCCAGTACGTCTATAAATAGTGATTCTCAGGAAAGGAAAGGCACCGTCACTTCTCTCCTACGCTCCCAGCAACGCACCAATACCGATTTATGACTTGAGAAATGAGATATTAAATTTCCAATATATGAGACTTAAAATGACATGAATGTTTCCAGGGAAACCGAACACCTGTGAATACAAGGCGGGACTCCATGTAGCAGTCAGTGCCTGTTGGAGTTAGTTCGTACGTCTTCAAAAGGCTGCTGGTTTTTCTTTAATATTTGATTTACGCTAATTGAAAACCAATACTTGATGGAGAAGAAACAAGAGACAAAGACTGAAGAGCTCTGTAATGTGAGGCTCGGTTAAATGAGAGACTGTTTGAGGAACTGGTTGTAATGCTGTTACTGTTGCATTGCTCTGGATTTCTCGATGGATAACAAGCCATCATCATAGTTAATATTTATCTTACCAAACGAAGCTACCTGATTTCTACATAACAAGTGTGTGTGTGTGTGTGTGTGTGTGTGTGTGTGTGTGTGTGTGTGTGTGTGTGTGTGTGTGTGTGTGTGTATTTTTCTATGTAAGAGGGAAAGACTGGCCAAAGGCAATATAGGGAATAAGCAAAAATGTCCACATATTTGCTAGTTCCCATGTGGGTCCGAAAGAGTTCGCCTAAAAGAAAAGAGAAATGCCTTGAAATTCTCTCTCTCTCTCTCTCTCTCTCTCTCTCTCTCTCTCTCTCTCTCTCTCTCTCTCTCTCTCTCTCTCTCTCTCTCTCTCTCTCTCTCTCTTAGTCTTTGATATTTTTCTTTCGTAATGTACCGACTCTGCCACTCTATGTGCATGTCTGTCTGTGTTTTCGTATGTCTGCTTGTCTGTCTGACTCCCAATGGGAGCAGCCTCATCACCCTCTCTTTACACGGCCGCCGCGTTCAGACCGTTCGTTGGTCCACCGCTGCCTCCCGGCACTCCCAGCCTGCCTTTGAGAGTTCCCAGCCGCGCCCACGGAACAGTTAAATCCGGAATGAGGAAAGCAACGACGACATGTCTGGGGGAGGCTTCAAAACGAGGAGCTTAATGCAGTTCCTCAGGTGGCGATGGTAGTGGTAAATGAGAAAATAAATCAGGGAAAGTCGCCACCGGTTCGTCATTTCATCCATTACATTGGTGCAAATATAAAATCGTCCACCTACTTTCTAGATAAAGCATAACAATAAAATAGAACATATTGAGTAACGATGTAAATTCCGCTTTGTCAGTTTTTAATACGGAAAACAATACTGCACATTACTTTAAACTTTGTATACAACGATAAAATTTCAAATTTCCAAAGATATATCTAATACAAATGTAGCACTTTTCATTTATTAATTATTGTTTCCTTTATAGAACCGTATTACTAAGGTGAAAAGTGTGTGAATAAAAACAATATCATATATAACAATAATAATAATAATGGTGATGACGGCAAAAAAATGATGAAGTTGGCAACGATGATGGCAATAAAAAACAGCAAAAGAAGTAGAAATAGTAAGAGTAGTAATAGTAGTAGTAGTACTAGAAGAAGAAGAAGAAAAAGAAGAAGAAGAAGAAGAAGAACAACAACAACAACAACAACAACAAGAACAACATCAACATGAATAAGAAGTAGAACAACATCAAGAACAACAAAAACAACAATAATTATAATAATAATAATAATATCGATAATAATTATAATAATAACAACAACAACAACAACAACAACAACAACAACAACAACAACAAAATAATAATAATAATAATAATAATAATAATAATAATAATAATAATAATAATAATAATAATAATAGTAATAATAATAATAATTCTATTATTATTATTATTATTATTATTATTATTATTATTATTATTATTATTATTATTATTATTATCATTATTATGGTCATTATTTTTATCATTATAATTATTATAACTATTATTACTATTATTGATATAATTACTTTTACTATTACTTCTATTACCATTACCACTATTATCATTATTATTAATTCTCTCTTTAAACATTAATATCATTACGCACAGTAACAAGCGAAACTGATAATTTAACTATTGCACGTTTGATATGTACAATTAAGAGAATGGTGAGAAAGAAGAAGAACAGGAGGAGGAGGAAATGGAAATGATTCCATTAGGTACCGCAACAGCTACATCTCCCACTGGGCAACTAGGTTTGGCAAGGATCCGAACCCGGGCCGCCAGCACCGGAGGCCCGAGACTATGCCACACAGCCTCCCCTCCATAAGTGTACCTCTCATAATCTCCTATTACTATACCTATAATGTCCTTTATTTATTCTTAAGATTTTTTCATATATTTCTCCTTTTATTAAGTGAGAGGAGGAGGAGGAGGAGGAGGAGGAGGAGGAGGAGGAGGAGGAGGAGGAGGAGGAGGAGGAGGAGGAGGAGGAGGAAGAGAACGAGGACGAGGACGAGGACGAGGGCGAGGACGAGGAGGAGAAGGAGGAGGAGGAGGAGGAGGAGGAGGAGGAGGAGGAGGAGGAAGAGGAGGAGGAGGAGAAGGAGGAGGAGG
>CM035197.1:19865957-19868954 GCA_020233015.1 Callinectes sapidus | reverse complement strand
TCTCTCTCTCTCTCTCTCTCTCTCTCTCTCTCTCTCTGTGTGTGTGTGTGTGTGTGTGTGTGTGTGTGTGTGTGTGTGTGTGTGTGTGTGAGTGAGTGCGTGGGTGCAATATTCAAGCACAAATCGTTCGTCATCTCAAACGAACCTCCTTGATTAGTAACTCGCTCCATGAATTCGAATCTTCTCTGATCTGCAAACATTTTTACGCTGCTCATTCCTTCGCTTCTTTAGTGCAAGGTAATTGGATGTTATGCACTTGGGTTTTCAAAGGCTATACTGGATGCTTGTGTCGAGAAATCAGAGCAAAAAAGGGGGAAAGAATGAAGCCACTTTCATGTTGTTTTGAAATATGTTATCTTGAAGAGAGGAAATCTTTCCAATTACTTACTTCTCGGAGGCAACGCAATAGGCAAAGGTCAAAACTTCTTAGAATGGATTTGCCTTCTTGTTAAAACTAGAAAGAATTCTTACTGAATATTTACAATATGTGCCTCAATTAAATCATAAAATCATGCACTAGAAACATGATTTTTATCTCGGAAAAAAAAAACGTTTTCCTTTCGCCCTGAAATTATCAGGCATTTATTAGCAACATTAGCATTAAGTGCCGGAATATATATCATCACAAATGCAAAAATTTCTTCAATTTCGAAAGTAAAAATAAGATTTTTGTTCACTTTGATAATGTTTTTATAAATTAAAGATGTTGGTCTTCTCCACAGAACATTATGCTACAATTTGGCTCTTTACGGATCAAAGCAGAATGAAAACTTGACCAATAATTGTCAGAAGTCTTTGTAACCATAAACAAGGATGAAAAAGTGTGCCCCTTTATAAATCCACGTTCTCTCAAAGAAGAAAAAAGAAATGCCTTTTACTTACAAGTAACAATTTACTTCGTGTTTGCTGAAAAGTACTATATATCTATATTAGTTTCACCAGAAACAATTCAACACATTACAAAAAAACTTTTCTTCTTACACAAAAATTCCTGTAATTTATCATGTGGAAGTTTACATGTATTATTTGTGAGGGGAAAACTGTTAGTGTATATAATTAAATCAGCAGTTTTGAAAATAAATGCAGTGAGAGTTCCATTATAATTCAATCACAGGATAAAAAAAAAATAAAAAAAGGTCAAAATAGGAAGTTTGACTGCAATTGATACTTTTTCTATAATGACCACTTAGGCAGGAAATGAAATTTCCTCCTAATGCAATATAAGTTTTTTTTGTCATTGAAGAGCTTGACGAAGGGATAATAAAGCTTAAATTTCACATCAGTCTTCTTCGGGACAAACATTCATTAGGATCTTTTGTGTCCAATACCGACTTTGTGTACAATCGAGTCACATATAGATCGACTAGCTTGAACGATAAAGGCTTGCTTCTTTCCTCACCCGTTCGCCTCTCTCTCTCTCTCTCTCTCTCTCTCTCTCTCTCTCTCTCTCTCTCTCTCTCTCTGCTTTACTCTTCTATTCCTCGTACTATTTCAGACTTTTCGTTCCCCTACTTCCATCTATCGTCTCACTGCCCTGCTTCCTCCCTCCTCGCACATCGTACCGTCCTCCCAGCTCTAGCTCTTCCCCTCCTGCGCAAGCCTAACAACTTCAGTCTCCCACACCCGCTCAGCCACTCGGAGGGAAAGGAAAAAATATAATCCATAAAAGAGATAGACCGTCAGCCGACAAACCAAAACCAGCCATCCAGCACACACACACACACACACACACACACACACACACACACACACACACACACACACACACAGGAAAAAGAAAGAAAAATCCTTCCACACCGTAGAATACATGACCAGACCGCTACCACCACCACCACCACCACTGCTACCACTACCACACTGGACATTCAAGCACAAAAGGAATGAAAAGAAGCACAAGAAACACTGGCTCATCCCCACCCTATCTCTACCTGTGCCTCGAGGCCGTCCACAAAGAAACAGATCGAAGGACAGATAGACAAACCGATAGAGAGACGCGCTAACGGCTGGCAAACGAGGGAGGAAACAAGCTAAGGATAGGAAGGGACTGTTGTGAGGTAAAGGATAATGGATGGCGATGTCTGAACGGCCTGCTTCTGTCTTTGAGGAAATGTTGACGCTATGGACCGAAAACGACAAGGTGGTGATAGGAGTAGGAGGAAGAGAAAGGAAGAAGAAGAGGGGGAAAAAGAGGAAGAGGAAGGGGAAGACAAGGAGGAGGTGGAGGAACAGACGAGGCGCCAGGAACTCATGGTAGGAGGTTGTGGCGAGGAAGTGGAAAAGGAGGAAAGAATGTTTTGTTGACAATAAGAAAGGATGTTAAATATCTTTATGTGTGTGTGTGTGTGTGTGTGTGTGTGTGTGTGTGTGTGTGTGTGTGTGTGTGTGTGTGTGTGTGTGTGTGTTGTATTTACCTACGCGCCATCCATCTGTGGACTGCACCTGGAGCCCGGCAGAGTGCAGCTGATTGTGTGTCTATGAGAAAAAGATACAGATGGCGTACACACACACTTTTCTTCGGTGGTGTTGTGAAATTACATTGTTACTAAGTTCGGTACTGTAAAAAAACTGTAAATTACTTATAGAACGAATGATAGAGACATGTTTGTATTGGTATGGTAAATTTTGTTAACAAATGTAGTTAGTTGTAAGGCAAGCAATCATTAAGAGAGCACTTGCTTATAACTCGTCTAAAGTACAGAGTCCAGACATGAAGAGCGGAGGGCGACCATCTGTCGTAGACATTGACACGCGGCCCACTAAACACTAACGCAAGCGAAAAGAGCAGGAAATAGAACCGAGTTCCCAAAATGCCTACTAGGGACACGCGGAACATTCCGAAGTGTTTCAAGGCACGCACACATACAATACACACACACAGTAGAATATAGTAGAGGCTTTACTATGAATAAAGAACTTGGTGTATATTATGGTATGTATAAACTGTTTTGTACTTTGGACAAATATAAACGTCTTTCCTCACTTATTACATATGAAAGC
>CM035197.1:19819853-19829933 GCA_020233015.1 Callinectes sapidus | reverse complement strand
GAGAGAGAGAGAGAGAGAGAGAGAGAGAGAGAGGAGAGAGAGAGATTCGGTGGAGGAAGTGCAGAGAGGAGGAATTATTGGATGGACAGATAGATGGATGGATGGTCGAAACTCGGTGTTCTCTGCAGCACACACCTACGTAGTATTCGCATGCTCTCTGGCAATAGTGTTGTAGCGATAGTCCATGGAAAATAACAATAAACCATGAAATTTAGTTTTATTTGTAAGTGCAAAATTAATGACTTCCACGATTTTGCCGTGATTTCACATCATCTTTTCTGTCCATGTATGGAAGTTGTGGTGTAGTCAAAGTGAGCCTTTCTATCCCCAACAACAAAACCACACTTGACACAGATCCAGCGAGGCTTAACGTTTGTATACTGATAGTGCTTTTTAAACTCACTTTTCAATTCTTATGGTTACTAATTCATATTTTATAGGTACAATATGCATCACTTTTTATTTAGCTAATTTTGCTTATTCATTTATTTATAATTTCGTAAACAATTTTTACCACGAGAATAGTCACACATACAGCAAAGTAGCACACTCAACACCCACTCAGTCACTATAAATACTCAATTCTCTCTACTCTCTCTACCCTCTTTCACTTTCCTCTACCCTATGGTAGAAAGTTCACCTTCGTGAGTGAAGAATCTAACGAAAGTGAAACCTGATTTATTCCGAAACTCTCTGAACGTTACAATTTTACACGACAGAATACATGCTGTCTTTGAGAACTTTAAAAATAAAACTCCTCTGAGAGAGTACAGGAAAGAACTCTATAAAACTACAGACAAGCTAGAATTGCCTCACTTGAAAGTCTCTAAAACGCAGCTGGAAAATTTTACCTGAGCACTCGAAAAAAAAGACAAAAGGCTTTTTCATAAAAGCATTTCATCACACATTCAACTTGAAATCAGAAATATATTCGTAGGCACAAAAATATGTGAGAAATTAAACGTATTGTTTCAATTATAGCAGATTAAGTTTCCATAAGCCTTTTCTTATATGTAATTTACGATCAAATAAAGAGGAAATTCGGAAAATATTCTGAGCCCACACAAAAATATAAATTGCTCCTTGATGAAAAAAAAAAAAAGGTTTTGTTTCTTGAACTTGGCACGGCTTTTACTGTCTGCCTGGTTGAGGATGAAATTTGAGGAGTTACTTTAAAATTCACAAAGACTGTGCATCAAGTATGTAAACACACACACACACACACACACACACAACGGCTCTGACAGGGGCTTGAGGATTGCCAGTAATGTCATTTACTAAGCAAACTGTAAATAGCGGGGTTCCACACTAAGAATTTTAATATGCGCTTTGCTCCAATTCAACAACAGAATTATTGTTCGCCGCTTCTCCGAGTTTTCTAAGGCACGGCAAATCATCACCTGTCTGGTGCCGGATAGCCTGGAAACTGAATACCACGCACATACCCTGCCACTCTCCAATGACGAGTTAACATTCCAGCAGGAAAGAGGCGATTCTCATTTCAGACCTGCCATTATTGCTAATGCAATATGAATCCATGCGAGTACGAACTCAAGCACATACACACACACACACACACACACACACACACACACACACACACACACACAGGCGCGCGTGGACTCAACATCTACCCAGACACATTTCCCACCTGGGACACATAATTGGCATCAAAATACTATATAATTTTGTCCTGCCTAACCTCCCTACTTATTTTTTTCAGGGCAATGCGAGAATACAGTGACCAGATATCTGTCAACCCACTGGTACATTTCACAACATCCAAATATAATTCATCCTTTTATGAAACATGACAGAAAACACAACAGCAGTGGCAAGGCACTTGCAATTCTCTCTTGTTGCAGTGCCGCCGGTGACAGTCAGAATTCTGGGCCCTGGCGCGGCAGCCTCGGCGGGCACGGAGCTGCGTCTGACATGCCGTGCTGCGGGCTCCCACCCTCCCGCTCAGCTAACTTGGTGGAGCGGCCACAAGCGTCTCTCACAAGTATCTTATGCCGTGAGTAATTCAAACGAAGGAAGGAAGTAGAGAAATTGTAAGGAAAGAAAATGATGCGCAGAAGAACTAAGCTTGGGAGAAAGTATATATTCTAAGAAAGATAAATAAATGTAGGAATTATATAAAAGATGAATAATGATGGAGGCCGAAGGAACATTAGATAAAATGAAGTGAAAGGAAGTGCAACAAGAATAAGACTGGGAAGATAGAAGTGTGTTAAGAATAAACGAATGTAACAATTATAGAAAATGCAAAATTAAACGTAGATATAGGAAAGATAGGAGATATAAAAAAAAATAAAAGGGGAGAAAATGCAAGGCTCTGAAGCATTTACATGTGTTAAGAAAGGAGGATAAAGGGATATAAAAACACAGTAAGAAAAAAGATAGGAAGTCTCCTTGCTGATTCCTCAGTTGCTTACATGAACGTGACACTCTTGAGATACTTGACAGAGAGAGAGAGAGAGAGAGAGAGAGAGAGAGAGAGAGAGAGAGAGAGAGAGAGAGAGAGAGAGAGAGAGAGAGAGAGAGAGAGAGAGAGAGAGAGAGAGAGAGAGAGAGAGAGAGAGATCGAGCGACTAAAAGTAAAAACGAAAGGAAACAATCATAAGAACCATGAAACGTGGGATGTTTTCCAGCTTACGTATAGGGAGAAGCAGAGAAAAAGGAGGTGAAAGAGAGGAGAGGAGAAAGGGGAAGTAGAGAAAAGAGCAGTACTGGTAAAAGAGAGATGACAGGAGTAAAGGTGCAGTGAGGAAGTCAGTGACACATGAGCATAAGCATCCGGAGTCCTGTGAAGTGAATTTGGTCAGATGCCGAGTTTGTGGTGTCCTGTAAACTGCGCCAACGGCAGAAGTTTGGTGGTGGAAAAAAAACGAAAATTGCGGGACAAATGGATAGCAAGAAGAGGAACAGGAGTTGGCGAGAAGGAAAACACGGGCACGGCGACAAACAAACAGGAAGGACCAGATGAAGGGAAAAACAGACAAATAGAAGAGAGGGGAAATAAGAATGTGAAAACAAGTTGGGAAAAGAAGAGGAAAAGAAGAAAGTGGTTGTTTGACATTGCATCGTAGTCACTTCCTACATCTATTTTATGTCTTTTGGATGGTAGAAACTGAAATGAGATGAATGCCTCGGAGGGAATATGCTGAAGAAAGCGGGAAAGAAGAGAGGGAGAGGCAGAGCAGCGAGTATATATGCTGCAACATGAGGGTGTTAGTGGTGAGGATTAAAGTTAATTTGCGGAGATGGAGGAAGGGAGAAGGTGCGAACTAAAGAGATGGAATTATCTGCCAGAGAGAGAGAGAGAGAGAGAGAGAGAGAGAGAGAGAGAGAGAGAGAGAGACAGAGAGAGAGAGAGAGAGAGACGTCACAAGTTAATAAAAAAATAAAAGTTTGAGGGAGGAGTTTTTTTTTATATGATATAAATAGTTTGCAATATCCTCGCCTTTATTACTAGTGCAATACGTACATGAACACCAAGCACACAGGAAGAAAAGCCGACTGTTCCTTTGATCTCTTACTTCATTCTTTATACACTGTAAAACAAAAGGAACTCTGCACCACCACCTTTCCATCCTCTTCCTCTTCCTCCTCTTTTTTTATTTTTCTTGTGTCTTTTGCTGGTATTATAACGCTGAACCCATAAATAAGGCTTCCGCTTATTATCATCGGTGCTGAAGTTCCCAATACAACAATTAATACTGTGGTTACTACTACCACCACATACTCCTAATATAAACTATAATAGTAATAAATATAACAATAATAATAGTTGTAATAAAAAAATATAATAATAGTAATAATAATAATAATAATAATAATAATAATAATAATAATAATAATAATAATAATAATATAATAATAATAATAATAATAATAATAATAATAATAATAATAATAATAATAATAATAATAATAATAATAATAATAATAACAACAACACAATGAGGATAAACAGTAAGGAATAATTACTACAAATGGTTGAAAATTATATAAAATTTCGATATATAACTTCCATTTTTCTAAGTATTCATCATTCAGTCATATAGAAAGAGAGGCAGTCTCTCTCTCTCTCTCTCTCGCTCTCTCTCTCTCTCTCTCTCTCTCTCTCTCTCTCTCTCTCTCTCTCTCTCTCTCTCTCTCTCTCTCTCTCTCTCTCTCTCTCTCTCTCTCTCTGTAAAAAAAATTCCTTTCTTGATAACGTATTTTAAAGTCATTAATGCTTTAATCAAATAAAACAATGAAAACGTACATTTGCTATTGAAGATATCATAAAAGCATAATACACACATTATTGCCTAGTGAGCTTCTCATGTTGATTAATGGTCTTGGGCATTTCACTTTTCTTTCCACAATAATATTTATAAATTGAAATGAGTACAGTGAGAAATGATGAATGCGTGCTTTTGTGTCAAGTGAAGAGAGTGGCATCTTGTCCCTGAGTGCCTGAAACAAAGCAGACAGGCCAGGAGTATGTGATCTTTAGAAGAGCAAGTGCTTTGGTTTTCCATTGATGTCTCAAGTGTCTTTGTCCTCCGTCTTTCTCCTTGTTCTCAGGTGGAGGCAGGTGGCAATGTGACCAGCGCCACCCTCACGCTGCTTGTGGAGCGTGAGCACAACGGCGCCACTCTCACCTGCACTGCCGCCAACCCCGCCCTACCCGGAGAGCGAAACCTCAGCGACTCAATCAGACTCAGCGTCTACTGTGAGTATGTGCGATTGGCGTAGGTGCTTCGGAGGGTAACTGAGTGGCTGCCTTCACTTTCTATTGCCAGGAGTGGGATGGTGCTCTTTGCTTGTTGTTGTAGGGATGCTGTGTTGAGCTGTGTTGCCAGGGTAGCGATCGTGTGCCCTTGTTGTGTTATCCGGGTAGGGACGTTATGTCTGGTGTTGTGTTGTCAGGAGGGAAAGTTTGTTGTATCCACGTTTTATTTTATTTTTTTAAAGAGTGGGGGTGATGTTTCCTTGTTCTGCCAGAAAGAAAAAGGGTCGTATATATGCACTGTTATGACAGAAGAAAAGAATACGGTATCCACACTATGTTATAAAGGAGGAAACGAGTGTTATTCCCATGCTGTGTTAACAGGGAAGATAAGTGTGCTGTGTTCTCACTGTGTTGTCGGGGAAAAAAAGGTTACTGTTTTGACACTGAGGGGAGGGTGCTATGTGCAAGCACGTATTTTGTGTCCAGGGTTTTTATGAAATTTTGTGTTGTGTTATCTGGCATACGGGATGTCAGTGGGAAAGCGTGAACCTTGATGCCTCAAAGGTGTGTTGCTGCCGCAGAAGTAGTTGCTCTCGCCTAAGTGTCAAAAATAGATTATTGCTTTTGCCGTAACCTGCGGTACGATGTTGTGTTTACGCTGCGTTATTTGCAGCAGCTGTTACGTATACCTTGTGTTGGTAATGGGTAGAATAATCTATTTCAGCCGGGTTACCAGCTAATTTTCAGTTTCGTATCCGTTTTCGCAAACAGATATTTCACATTACCTTACTCCTCTCAATGAAACTACACTGAGCATTCAAACCTCTCGGCAAAAAGAATCACAGCAAAAATACAGCGAACTTCAAGCAACGTGTCTGAAGGCATTTGAGAGATGCAAGATGAAATGCTTCCTGACCTGGCTTTGTCCACTATTGTTGAGCTGCTTTTCGCACTGTGCCTCTCAACGAAGCCTCACATAGAGACGGAACACACTAAGGCTTTCTGTAATCATTACAGGGAACACTGTTCATCTCACTACCTAAGATACGACACGGGTGGCTTAGGCTGTGACTCTTGCAGCATACGCAACATTCCTGAGGGTGCAGCAAGCCATCCTCATCAAGCCTTGCCTCATAGAGGATCTGGACACCACTCAGAATCCAAGCATTCCATGTGTTGCCATAAAAAAAATAATCCCCTTGCTGCTTCAGTATTGGATTAAAATTTCAGAGCGGCTTCTCGCTCCGGTGGGAAATAAATGGGAAAACAATAAAAAAAATTTAATTGCCCACGTGGGCAACAAGACAGTGTGTGGTACACATACATTGTGCTGCCGGGAAGCGACAGAGGAAAGAGACCTTCAGTACTAGGAGAGGACGAAAATGGGGAGGAGGCGTGTTTACAGTGAACACTGAAAGTAAGGAGTGAGGGAGCTTTGAGAGAAGGGAGGGAATGGACACAATAAACAAGGACCAAAGGGGGGAGGAGGGCGGCAAAGAGGGAATAGATAGAATAGAAGAAGGGCTAAACGCAGAGTAAGGGAACGAGGAAAAATGTGGTCTTCTGGTGCACAACATGAGGGGAACACAAACACGGAAATGTAATGTTGCTTTTAGTAGGGAAACACAGACAAAAATATTAAGTGTCAAAAGTGAATACACAGCGGAGCAATGCTAACAATACACATGTTAGTACGACCAAGTGAAAATTGCCGTCCTGTTTTTGTTTTGATGATCATTCAAGTGGAGAGGGACAAATGTTGACCACACAAACATCATCTGATGTAAGAGAGCAGAATACTAATTATTGTATGTCATTAACTGAAGAGGTGAATTAATTATGCAGCATTACTACCATTCATCTTTCCTATGGCCAACACTCAAAACCATAAGCAAGAATCTCAAATTTGGCGACAGATTGTGCTATGTAATTTATGTGAACACACTGGCATTACTGGCTAAATGTAACATATATTGCCAAATTGCATTTATCAGCAACCCAGGAAGCCTATGCCTTCATAATATAATTGCATTCTTGTTATGAAATGAAAAATACTAAAAACAAAAACAAAAACAATATATGCAAACAGAAAGAAAAATGAGTATTGTCGGGAAATTATCAAGAAAAAAAAAAGATAACTTAGTCGAGATCAATAGTTTGACAACCATTTCATACATGAAATAACCATGACACCACCAATACGATACGTTTGTATTTTAAACTTTACTATGGCAAACAAATTCTTCTATTTATATTATATTTATATTTTACTTTCCATTTCTCACGGAACTTCCATTACTCTATCACCATTCTCTTTTAATGTTATTATTTCATTTCAATTTTTCTTTCTTCCCTGACCACTCGCCGCTGTGATTTCCCATCAGTCTTAACACCCAGTAGTGTTCTCACCTCCTTTCTACTTATAATGCTAATAATATTTAGCGTTAAAATGGGAAGAGAGGAATAAAAAAGTATATACTTTTACTTCACAAGAATATTCGGAAGGTAATGTATACAACTATCAATGATGTATGTGTGTGTGTGTGTGTGTGTGTGTGTGTGTGTGTGTGTGTGTGTGTGTGTGTGTGTGTGTGTGTGTGTGTGTGTTTGTGTGCGTTAGTGCCTCTGCACCAATCCAACCTGTACCAAACTCACACTCACAAAGCAAGTCCTTCACCTTGAGCCAATTTCTGAAATCCAACTTCAAATCTGTCAGTCTCTTGCATATAGTACACCAATACATCCACAATCACACTCCCTCTTCTCCCCCCTCCCTCCCCTATGCACAAATATCAAAGGCAAGTCTTTCTCCTTCAGCCAATATCTGGAAGCTAGCTATTTAAATCTAAACTTGAAGACATACAAGTCAAGGGGAGGGTCACCTGGCTCGTGAGTTACGCTGAAGAGTCGGGTCATTCATTATTAGTTCGCAAACTCCCCTAAACCTTTCGTACCTGAGGATTCGCTACTCACTAAAATAAAGGGAATGGAAAACGAACGGAATAAAAAAAAAAATGTGAAAAGAAGGAAGAGAGTCGTATCTCCAGCAAAGGTATGCCAAGGAAAGTTGAGTGTCTCGTAAAGTAACACATCTTAGTGGCACGAGTGTAAAAGAAAAAAAAAAAGTATAAACATATACAAGAAAGGAATTTAAATTTTCCAGCGACATGAAATGCTAAATTTTGGGACGTTTTGTGTTTCAGTTCTCATTTCTTATATCAAAATAAATGAAAATACCATCCAAAACAGAATTTAATGACATCTACACAAAGGTGTAGAAATCACAAAGATGACTTAAATAAACCGCGTGATTATGTAGACTATTGAGATTCTACATAATAGGGCAGACTTAATCGACGAGGTGCAGAGAGCATATAAATAAAACGAAAACTACCAAAGGCAGGCAGGGGCTGTGAAAAAGAAAAAAAGAAAAAAGAAAACATAATTCTACATTACCGCGCCGCTCCTTCCTTTCTTACTCCGCGGCCGCCATCACTCCCTAATTCAGCCCAATGATTATTAAGGCTCGGAAATTAGTGCACAATGTTCCTCGTTTGTCTTCTCGCCCATGATGGCTTGCCACATTAGCGCCGCCACGAAGAACTCTTCTCCATATTAGACTCGGCAAAATAAAGGAAAAAACATAGTATAAAGAAGGAAAGATTGTCAAATATGATAAATATTCTGATGCTCTTTCTCAACAAGTATGCATAGGAAAGATTGCGTGGTGATTGCTGGAGTAAAAAGAAGCGTTTGTGGAATACCAAATACTTGTTACTACATATTGTTAGAAATTATCTAAGTAATTATTTGAGGAATTCATAAAGTCGTTGTCGTGGTTATCTGTGTAGAAAATTTAACAGAAAATCATCACTGAAAATTTTGTGCATATTACTCCTTAACAACTTTTCATGACTGAAACAATTTCAAAAAGCTAATAATATACATCCATTTAACTAGGCACAAACACACCCACCCACGCACATCCACCCACCCACCCACACACACACACACACACACACACACACACACACACACACAAATGTACTCAGGCGCGTCTCGGAGCATGCTAGCCAGTGGAAGTGTCACTGTTGAAGATAGATATCAAGGTTCACACAGGAAAATAATTTTGTAAATTTTGCAATGAAAAAATTCTGCTATTGTTAATTGGATTATGTTGAACCATGAAAAATAAATTATAATTGAAAAAAACAAACGAAAAAAAAGAAAGAAAAAAAAATCGATTAATTACAGTTTATTTTCTTGAATTTTATGTTGTGACTGTACGTGTACGTTGTGCGTGTGCGTGTGCGTGTTTAAGAGTAATAGGAGTAAAATGAGCAACAATGAAATCAGCTTTTCAATGAATATAATGAAATGTAAAGCCAGTCACTCATTACCTTTAGAAGTGTAGAAACTGACTCCTTTCTTTTTTTCTTTTTTAGTCTGCTGCTACAGTACTAATCTTTCATATGAGCCACTCAGACATAGTTTTCGCGGTCAAGTTTAAGCGTAATGAAGGTGGGAGGGAGAGAGGAGGGGGGGGGCCGTACCCCACCGGGGCGCCCCCACCAGCAAGATATTGTCTTTCCTTTTCGACTGTTTATTTGGGATCAATAGTCACATTTAAGGCTTTTTATGAGTACTGTGGCGTGTTTGGAGTGATTTGCGTGCGTGTGTGTGGTGGCGGTGGCTGTGGTGGGCGGTATTGAGGGGGTAAAATAAGGGGGCATTTCTGCGCTAAATTTCTTGCAACGCCCAATGCACTTTTTTATTAGAGGTTGTATTAAGTTGTTATTAATGGCAAAAGATAGTTCATCTACAGTGATGTTTTGTGTGTACAGTTGAGTGAAGTGAGTGGAGAGGACCGGTGTTATTCAGCGGTGTCAATATTACATTAAAAACTTCATTATCAGCCTCTCAACAGTTTATTTCTGCCTCTGAATCACTCCAAAGTTTTAAAAATAACGAAGAATAATGGATTGATTATTTTGAAATGTGTTTTGGTTCCGTTGAATAGGCAGTTAGGGGCTATTTAACGAGTGTTCAAAAGTATCATATTTTCAAAAAAAAAAAATTTCCCCGTAGAATTTCTTAAGAATTTGTCTTGTTAGGAGTGTGTTTCTACTTTGCGAATTAGTTATCCTATTTATCGCGTCGAAACAGATGCAATAGATTGGTCTGTCATCGTTTTATCGAGGGGTTATTTTCAAAATGGTTTGCGCTACGTAAATATTGAGCTGTGACGTCATCAGCTGTGACGTCATCAGCTGTGAGTGACGTCACTGGGCGGTGGGTGCCTCCCTGCCCCGCCCCCCCCTGCCTTGCTGACTTATATAGCATGAGTTACTGTA
>CM035197.1:19718219-19723680 GCA_020233015.1 Callinectes sapidus | reverse complement strand
ATATATATATATATATATATATATATATATATATATATATATATTTCTTTGATAAAAAATTTGCCTGCCTACCAGGTGTCTCCTCGCTGCTTCATTATTATACAATGCAGCTGCTTCTCGCACCACGATGTACCACCAAGCAAACATCTCGGGTTATGAAGACAAAAACGGAGTATTCAAAGCCTGTGTATGCGTTGGGCTGAATGAGGCATATCTCTACTATTCATTCACCACCCGGAGCTGCAAACCTCGACGCGTCCTGCCACACACCAAGGGCCGCCAACACCACCTGCCACCTAACAGAGGGGAGAACTGGGGGGGATGCCTTATAGGAGTTATGTCAGTACACAATAGACTTGTTTTCTAGAAATTATGCTTCATGCTTGGCCGACAGTCAGGAGTAAGATTTCTATATGGTATCTGTGAATGTTCTTCTCTTACCTAGTTCTTTAAAAAAAAATGATACATGCTAATTTTGGCAGCTTCGTTTTTGCCACAGTGACTGCCGTATGTTGTCGTAAAACTGGTTCATAATAGGAGAAATAAATTTGCAAATAGTCACACACACAAACAATGCTAAAAAATAACAGAATTACGGGCAAAGAAAAAGTGAGGCAACAGAAATTGACATACTTTACTTTTCGTCATACTCAACTCCCTCAATTCAACTCAATGAAATTCGCCCGAACGAGAGAGAGAAAGAGAGAGAGAGAGAGAGAGAGAGAGAGAGAGAGAGAGAGAGAGAGAGAGAGAGAGAGAGAGAGAGAGAGAGAGAGAGAGAGAGAGAGAGAGAGAGAGAGTGTGTGTGTGTGTTAAGGAATCTCAGAATTACACGCCGGCATTGGCATGTAAGCGTGGATTAATAATAGAGGCGCACTGCGCACACTGTAGAGGATGGACTTAAGACACACCGACTCCTACATATTGTTGTTTATTTCTTCGAAGTGTTCTTGATTTATTCAGTAATGGAAGACAAACTGCGTAGTGTACAATCATGTTTTAGTTGAAGAATACCTAAATAATTGTGATAAAAAGTTATCATTTTAATGGTGAAATCATTACAAGTTCATGAAGATCCTCTAGAGAGAAAAAAGAGAAAAAAAACGTAATGATAGTAAAAACAACAATAATGCTGGTAATTATGATGATCGTCATAACGATGACGACGATAATGCTAATAATGACGAAGATGATGATAACAATAATATCATTAATGATAATAATAGTACTAGAAGTAGTAATAGCAGTAGTAGTAGTAGTAGTAGTAGTAGTAGTAGTAGTAGTAGTAGTAGTAGTAGTAGTAGTAGTAAATAATAATAATAATAATAATAATAATAATAATAATAATAATAATAATAATAATAATAATAATAATAATAATAATAATAATAAAATAAAAATGGTAATAATAATAATAATAAGGAGAAGAAGAAGAAGAAGAAGAAGAAGAAGAAGAAGAAGAAGAAGAAGAAGAAGAAGAAGAAGAAGAAGAAGAAGAAGAAGAAGAAGAAGGAGGAGGAGGAGGAGGAGGAGAAAGGAAGAACAAAAAAGAAAGATAGATACAAAAAAAAAATGCAGAAAAGAAAAGAACAATATACATAACATCAAATTGCTCAATATGAAAGAGAATACAAGGAAGTAGAAACGATAATAAATAAAAAAATAAAAAAGTGCTTCATGAATCACATAGCCACGCGGAAATGTATATGGCAGGCTGACAACATTTGTATCATTCCTGCTGATCCAGAAGACATCTCTCTCCATCCATATTTCACTTCCCAGACACGAGACACGCCGGCCGCCCCTCTTCAAGTCACCAATCCAGAGTAGTATACGTTTGGACCACCTTCCCACCGTTCACTAAGATCCCTGTGCTGGCTGCTGGATCCTATTGCTCAACCCTCACCCTTCAAACTGACCCCTGATCCTCCTTACAAAACTATGATCCCCTTTCCAGGTACCCTAAGCTGTTCCCGGGGCACCGAGGGACCATCTTCCTGTGCAATATACTGATCGAGCTTAATTCTAAGTTTTATGTTTCTTCCAAGAGATTTCATCAGAGTAGGTTACGCTTTCCTTAATCTGTATCATTTGATCTTCTTGTAGAGACACGATAATTCAGATCACTTTCCAACGTCAGTGGTACCATTTTTATAACAGTGAACTCTCTGACAGATTAGTAAGTCACTTTACGCGCAATAAAATCCTGTTATAAACATTATTCAGGTCACGTATACTTCTCTGTGATATCTGTTACGTCACCCCCATCACAGAGATATGTGGTTCAGGGGCCTTATAACCTGCTACCATCGTTATCAGGTCTCCATCAGCCTACTCAACAAGTGGAGGAGAAGGAAGAGAGCAGGGGAAGGAGGTAGACGAGGAGGAGGAGGAGGAGGAGGAGGAGGAGGAGGAGGAGGAGGAGGAGGAGGAGGAGGAGGAGGAGTGGATATGACCTAATGAAACACCTGAATGGGGGAACATTGTGTTTATGTGTGCCTCATAAAAATGCAACGATATGTGTTGTGAGTGTGACAGATACACTAGCTGTAATTTTCTAGGAAGCAAATTTATGTCATGTTACATTCAATTACTCTAAAGAAGGGGGTGTGTTGTGTGTGTGTGTGTGTGTGTGTGTGTGTGTGTGTGTGTGTGTGTGTGTGTGTGTGTGTGTGTGTGTGTGTGTGTGTGTGTGTGTGTGCGCGCGCGTGTGTGTGTGTTTTACTACAAAAGAGAATAGAAAAGTTAAAGTGAGGCATTCAGTTCTACCTCTCAGTTTCAGTTCCTGCTGAAGAGCAAGAAAACTTTGGAATGTGGAAGAATGTGTTTTTTCTCTACACCGATGCTCGTGATATATTGGTGAAGGGGGAACATCTTAAAATTTGTTGCTCAGTTTGAAACGAAGAAGGGAAAAACAGCGGTGCACGTCATAAGAGAGAGAGAGAGAGAGAGAGAGAGAGAGAGAGAGAGAGAGAGAGAGAGAGAGAGAGAGAGAGAGAGAGAGAGAGAGAGAGAGAGAGAGTATGGTGTGGCACTGTCCCCCTCCAGTGCACACATGACGCTCGTAAAATGCAAGTGGGAAGGGAAAAAATGTCATGAGGTGGAATGACCACAATATCTCTATCTCTCCCATTTCCCGTCCTTCTCCTCCACTCCACTCTCTTCCCTCACCTAGCGAAGCCGAACATCCCGTCTGGTCTTTCACTCTATCCCACAGTGCACTTCTATTTCTTTGGTGTTCCCTTCCTTTTTATCCCTCCCCTCTTTGCACTGCACTCACCTGAAACGCCGCTAAGCTTACCCTCTCCCTTGTTCCACTCTCCACTACTGTCATCCCCACACTGTTCCTTTCTTTTCCCCCTCTCTGACTCTCTCCTCTGTTCTATTCCTAACTCTCTTCCCCACCTTTTCTATCTATTTTGCTCTACCTAGGTTGTACTCGCTAATATGAAAAGCAACAGGTTCTGGAGGATAAACCAAAGAAAGGAGGAAAAAAGACAGAAAATATGAGCAGTAAAAATATAAGATAAGATGGAATGTATATCCCTGATCATATTCCTAAGAAGTTGACGTGTTGAACGAATATTTATGTTTTTTTGTTGTTGCTGTTTCCAATGTAAGTTGGTGAAGAAAAGATAGGAAAATTAAAGAGGAGATGTGAACATAGTACGGAGCATGTATATTCTTGCTTTGACTTGTTAGTCTGTTTTGTCAAAGGTAGATACATATGACTTTTTTTCAGTAATGTAATACCACAGTAAAAACTAAGAACATATGTTTGACACACACACACACACACACACACACACACACACACACACACACACACAGTATCATATTTAACTTTTTTGCCGAGATATTACACAACTGAAAACAAATGCTAGACAAACATGAATAAACACATATTAAAGATACATATATTAAAGCTAAAATAAAATGAATACCAGGGGGACTAATTGTTATACCTTGGCATGTTTATAGATATTGCTTATACATAAAGAGCATAAAAGACAAAACTCACATTCTTATATGAAAAAAAAGGAGAATAAGAAGCGATTGTTCTCTAAGACATCGCTGTACAGTTAAAGGCAATGGATAGTGCTGCGCAGAGTATGAAGGAAGAATGTAGTATCGAACTGTGTAATTAACTTGTTCATTGTGTGGAAAATTAGACAGCTGATGATAAACAAAGGAGAGCGGAAAAATTTCAAGTAGTAATAACTCTGGATGAAATGCTACCTCGTATTAAGAGTAACAGTGATTAAACCATTCGTATAAACAAATGTTCATCATAGTTTACTTTTTTTAAACTGAAATTTCATTATCTCTTCCATTACCTCTTACTTGTGTTCACTTTTATTTCTGACATCATTTTTTCTTCCGCGTAGCATAAAACCTGTAATGAACACGTTAGTAAAGATACGCAAACATCGTTATAATTACATTCCACTTTCATTGACATATCAGTGTTAATTAAAATGTAATTAAATAAATGTCAATTAGGCCACGCATGAATAGTACGGGTCTTAATTATAAAAAAAATGACATAACTTTTGACATATGAAAAATTTCGTAATATGTGTTCTATTAATCACTAATAGATATATAATATGGGTAAAACAAAAAAGTACTTAGTATCTAATTTAACCATTTAAATACCAAACCTACACACATAATACAGAGTAATAGGTAATAATTCATACGATTAAGTAACTCTTGACAAATGAATAAGCAGGAAAGGTTTTATTACACAAGCATTGCAGTTGGAAAAATATGAAAAACTAAGACCTGAACCTACGAATTACTTACCACAAAGAAAAAACAGTACCAGTAACGCCAGTACTTAAGATTCAAAGGAAATCCAAAGCAAGATATATATATATATATATATAGATATATATATATATATATATATAGATATATATATATATATATATATATAGATATATATATATATATATATAAACTTTACGCAAAGAGTGAAAATGTACTGCCATGTTAGCATTATTCAACCATATTTTCATTTGACTGCTAAAGAAAAATGTTTTCGTATTCTTCAATGAATAAAACCTAAAATATTTATTTTTTATCTCTCTTTTTTTAACGTTTCTTCGTAAAATGAAAGTCCTGTTGTCGGTAATACGTATTTCAACATGATGACGATATACAAAGACGAGTGACACAATAAAAGACACTTCCAACTAAATTGATAATTACTATAACAGCAACAGAAGGACCAGGAGCAGCAACAGCAACAACTACAACAAAAACAACAAAAACAACAACAATAATGAAAACGAAAACGACAACAAAACAACAACAACTACTACTACTTTGATATTCTCTATCTTCACCTTACAGCTTTCCCTGAAAAGTGTAAGGTGAGCCAACCAGAGGAAGCAAACAATTCTGCACTAACTTTCCACTCCAGTCTATCTATACTAACATACCTTTTACTAAC
>CM035197.1:19713219-19715719 GCA_020233015.1 Callinectes sapidus | reverse complement strand
TTATTAATTTTGCAAAAACGGAAATGATTAATATGAATATTGCTTGCGTGATTGGGGGAAGAGTTGTGAAACAAGTAGAAAAGTTTAAATATCTTGGTACGCTTTTGTCTATGGATGGATCGTTTAAAGTGGAGTTTGAGGAAAGGTTAAGGTAGGCGAATCAAGCGATGGGCATGTTAAAAACAGTGTGGAATAATAATAACTTTTCAGTACACACTAAAATAAAAATTTATAAAACTATGGTTAGAACTATTTCGTGTGGATGGTGTCAGTCGATCACACTAACGCTTATAGTTAGGTTAATCTGTTCAAATGTATTGTGAAGGTTGATTGTTGGTTAGATTATTATTGTGTACGACTTATTATTGTGTACGACTTTGAAATCGACATTAGACTCAATACTGAATTTGCTCCTTCTTCTCCTTCCCCACTCGTCACGCTTCCTCTTGTCTCTGTGGGGGGAGAGGGCAGATAGCAGGTCACGGTCACATACCAATCAGAGCTCATTTTACAGAAGAGGTCGGCAGACACGTGTCCAACCGTTTATTGAAAAAAAAAAAAAAAAAAAAAAAAAAACGACAAAAAAGAGAAAAAAAATCGATTCATTACAGTTGCTTTTCTTGAATTTTATGTTGTGACTGTACGTGTACGTTATGCGTGTGCGTGTGCGTGTTTAAGAGTAATAGGAGTAAAATGAGCAACAATGAAATCAGCTTTTCAATGAATATAATGAAATGTAAAGCCAGTCACGCATTACCTTTAGAAGTGTAGAAACTGACTCCTTTCTTTTTTTCTTTTTTAGTCTGCTGCTACAGTACTAATCTTTCATATGAGCCACTCAGACATAGTTTTCGCGGTCAAGTTTAAGCGTAATGAAGGTGGGAGGGAGAGAGGAGGGGAGGGGGCCGTACCCCACCGGGGCGCCCTCACCAGCAGGATATTGTCTTGCTTCTGGACTGTTTATTTGGGATCAATAGTCACATTTAAGGCTTTTTATGAGTACTGTGGCGTGTTTGGAGTGATTTGCGTGCGTGTGTGTGGTGGAGGTGGCTGTGGTGGGCGGTATTAGGGGGGGTAAATAAGGGGGCATTTCTGCGCTAAATTTCTTGCAACGCCCAATGCACTTTTTTATTAGAGGTTGTATTAAGTTGTTATTAATGGCAAAAGATAGTTCATATACAGTGATGTTTTGTGTGTACAGTTGAGGGAAGTGAGTGGAGAGGAACTGTTATTCAGCGGTGTCAATATTACTTTAAAAACTTCATTATCAGCCTTTCAACAGTTTATTTCTGCCTCTGAATAACTCCAAAGTTTTAAAAATAATGAAGAATAATGGATCGATTATTTTGAAATGTGTTTTGGTTCCGTTGAATTGGCAGTTAGGGGGTATTTAACGAGTGTTCAAAAGTGTCATATTTAAAAAAAAAACGTTTTTTTCCCGTAGAATTTCTTAAGAATTTATCTAGTTAGGAGTGTGTTTGTACTTTGGGAATTAGTTATCCTATTTATCGCGTCGAAACAGATGCAATAGATTGGTCTGTCATCGTTTTATCATGGGGTCATTTTCAAAATGGTTTGCGCTACGTAAATATTGAGCTGTGACGTCATCAGCTGTGACGTCATCAGCTGTGAGTGACGTCACTGGGCGGTGGGCGCCTCCCTGCTCCGCCCCCCCCCCCTGCCTTGCTGACTTATATAGCAGGAGTTACTGTATGTCTACCGTGTGTGTGCGTGTGCGTGTGTGTGTGTGTGTGTGTGTGTGTGTGTGTGTGTGTGTGTGTGTGCAGAGTCAATAGGCTGGAGATAATTGGTGAAAATCTATTGGTATATTAATGTTTGATACAGGTGGGGAGTGTAGGCTATAATATTCTTGGTATATATGGCTAGTGAGGATATGATCGCCCTCTACCTACACAGATCGAAGCCTTCGGAGGCAGGGAGGTGGATGCACTTTTCCGGCAGATGAATTCTTTAAGGGTGAAATGGTCGAGAAATGCAGCCGACACGCGCTTGACTTTAGCTTAGCTGAGTTCTGTGGGTGTGGGCATATGGGCAAGTTAGCTGCCTACTGCCAACTGTAACGCTGTGGCGAAGTGTTCTTTAATTTCAGCCAAAGAAACCAAAATGGATTCACGCAATATCACGGTTCCTAGTCCCGGGCAGCCTTTAGATAGGCAAGGGTTGCTAAGAATCTCCCGGTCGCCGAATTCTTTTATTTGTGCAAAAGAGGTATCAAAATTGGGAACTGGAATGTAAGGACATTAAATCAGGACGGTAAAATCGAAGAACTTGTTGCTGAATTTCAAAAGTATAAGCTGGATATGTGTGCGTTGACGGAGACAAGGTTAACTGGAATAGATAAAATGAAGTTGGATAGTGGGTTGAGCTTGTTGGTTTCTGGTAGGGAAAATGGGATGCATTATCAGGGAGTTGGACTGTTACTGAGACGAAGTGCTGGTACTGCATTGACAGAATGGGAACCTATACACGAGCGGTTACT
>CM035197.1:19688863-19694692 GCA_020233015.1 Callinectes sapidus | reverse complement strand
TATATATATATATATATATATATATATATAACATTGTAAAAATATTCATATGAATACAAACGATGAAAAACATCACAAAAAAAAGTACCACCTTTATTCCACTGAAATATGTATTAACTTCCTTAAAACGGACTAAGAAAGAAAACTCTGAAACGTGCTAAAACAAGGCAGGGGAAAACAAAACATTCGCATTCAAAACCATTTTCCAGTTTCTGCTTCCATTCTCTGCGCGACTCGGCAACATATAAAGCCTGAAATGTGAAAAGAGTAAAGTTGCGGTCTTACAGCAAGCTTAGTTTTCTAACGAGTCTGACCTTCCTCTTCTTGCTCTTAATGTTGTGATGAGTAAAGGACCTACCTATACTCGCTATCACAGGAATGGGGACAACAGTCACAAATAATGTTCATCGTGCGTAAAAAAACAAAAAAATAAAAAAAAGATCAATAAATAAAGTGTAATGATTTAGTGGATACGATTATTCTGTTTTGGGTTACGACTTTAGAAAAGCTTCTCTTTGTTCTTTGTGCAAAAGGTATTACAACACATAGGGCTATACCTCGTCTGAGCTTATTTCAACGTTTGACAGGCACATTATCACACTTCACTGGCTTTGTTTTTATCAATGACAAATTCAATGATACACTTCAATAAACATAACAATTTTGTTCAACTCAGGAATTGGTTTGTGTAGTCTAAATTTTGTATTGCATGCAGTCTCCACCTTTTCTCGTTGTCTTTGGTTCTAATAAGCATAATGCCGAGAAAGCAATTGCATAACATATTTCTCATAAACGCAATTTACCGGTGGTTTTCTGAAAAGATTGAAAGCTATTTACTTTTCTCATCAATTATGGCAATGTAACATTATATTACAAACATTTGTTTTAACTCTTCATCTGGAGACACAACATGACACTTTCTATCATCCTCTGTACTGTTTTTCACCCATCAGGTTCACACATCGTCTGCTATCCGTCTCATTACGGTTTTTTTCAATACATGTTTTTTTCTTCTATTCAGTATACTTCTATTCACTACACTTTCTTTTATTCAGTAAACACGAACAACAGTAAGAAGGAGCATAGATTGTTTAACACGAGCAATGATATTCAAGTTAGTAAACCCAACAACATGTAGGGCATGTGCACTGTTTGGCAGCTCATTCACGGAGTAATCCCCTTAACACATGGTGGCTCGCCTCGCTAATGATAAATATTACTCAACATTATTAAGGTGATACGCTAGAGAATGTTCCAAATATAACATTTTGAAAGGGGAAAAAAAACACATTGCACCGAAATGAAGTGCTTAAATATTAATAGAAAAAATATTAAAAATGAAATAATACGATATCATAAAAGAACCATGATCATTTGGATTCATTACGTTATTTATATCGTGGTAAAATGACAAGAAAAACACAACTCATGTCCAGAATTTACATTCATCAACAAAAAGTAGACACAAATTAATTAAGACCTCGCTCATCTGCACCTACACACACACACACACACACACACACACACACACACACACACACACACACACACACTTCAGCATAATTTCGACATCACTAGAGTACAACAAAGCACATACAGTAGAAAGGGAACTTGTACACGCTTTGAAATAACTTTCCCCAATGAATTATTCTAAGTGTTGATCTGAACGGGTGCGCAGGAGTAACAGCTGATCAATATAACAAAGGCCTAAGTAAGAGTTACGGACTAAGACAATCTACATCAAGACTGCTGCTCCTCCTGAATGTTCGTGAGAGAGAGAGAGAGAGAGAGAGAGAGAGAGAGAGAGAGAGAGAGAGAGAGAGAGAGAGAGAGAGAGAGAGAGAGAGAGAGAGAGAGAGAGAGAATTACTCATTGAATCTCCTACTTCTGCAGCAAAATAAAATACCGTGCATAAGTTGAAAAAATATAAATTGGGTAAACTAAGAACTAACACGTTCGCGTCTTAAAACAAGAAAGCGAGACCACAAACGCAAAGAGTGTCTTGCCGCACTAAAGAAACAAACACACACTCTCCCTTGCCATTTTTACGCACGAAAAAATCACAGAATGGAGTTCTCTTCTCTTTCTCCGCCTTCCACCTGTTCCTCTTCCTCCTCCTCCTCTTGTCTGCACTTCTCAGTCTTCTGCTTCCATTCCTGCTCCTACTGCTCCTCATCCTCGTTCATGTCCTCCTCCTTCTCCTCCTCCTCCTCCTCCTTTCCCTCGTTCACACCCCCTCCCCTTTCTCCTTTTCCTCCTCTTTCTGCTTATTCTCCAACACGTTTTCTCCTCCTCCTCCTTCCTTCTCGTTTTTATGTATTGCAACTCCACAGAAACGAAATATAGAAATAGATATTGCTGTTTCTATATGTCATATGCAATTGGATATTTTAAAAGAGAGGTGAAGTCTAGCAATATGTTAACAAAGGTACACATTTCTTTATTAATAAGGTCTGTCTCAAAAAGGACACGCCTATATTTTTATGATTTTCATCTCACAAAAAAAAAATTATGTTCGTAAGTTTGTATGTCTTTCAGTCCGTCTTTGTCTCTCTGGCAGGGTGGCTGCCTCTCTCTCATACAAAGTTATTGATATATAGATAGACACATAGCTAGATAGATGAATAGATATCTAAATTGATAGGCAGATAAATAGACAGATAGATAGATGAATATATAGATACATAGATAGATATAGGTCAATAGGTTGTTAGATAGACAGATAGATAGATAGATAGATAGACAGACAGAAACAGGTTGGAAGATAAATATAGATCTTTGGGAAAACAAATAGATCTAGATAAGAATCTACTGGCTACAAACCGCATACAGACTCATGGAATGTGACAGCAGCTTGCATATTATAATGATACCGATTATCAAACATTAATCAGTTGTAGTGCAAGAACATTTTTCCAACTCTGACGCAAACTCAAAAGAACGAAAAAAAATTATATAGAATTAAACATATCATGAACACACACACACACACACACACACACACACACAAACGGATTTGATTAATGGTTATCGACCAAATGTATATAACTACGGATTGAATTTTTTTGGTCCAATTCAAAAGTGAGTGTACAATAAAAGCTAAGACAAAAGTTCAAACAAAACGAAATAAAATTCAACTACTAAAACAATACCCCCCCCCCCCCCCAAAAAAAAAAATATATATATACACTCTCTAACCATAACCCTAACTCGCCCCCCTAAAAAAAAAAAAAACTTTGCCCTACACACAGGTACTGAAGGGGCTGACACCCACATTATACTTTCAGTATGAATGTCTCGTAACCTTCTCTAACCACCTTGCGATGGTCACTTCCGGCTGGTATGTGTGTGTGTTGGAGAGAGAGAGAGAGAGAGAGAGAGAGAGAGAGAGAGAGAGAGAGAGAGAGAGAGAGAGAGAGAGAGAGAGAGAGAGAGAGAGAGAGAGAGAGAGAGAGATGGTGGGGAAGGGACAGGTAGGACAACCCAATAAGTAGGTAGACAGACATTGCCTTCTCTACGGTGCATATTGAATATCAATAACAGTAAATGATGATATCATCGATAACAATGATAACGATTATAATAATGAAAATAATAAAAAAGTACTAGTAACAATAATGAAAAAATGGCAACAAAAACAGTAATAGTGATAACAAAAACAATAATGATAAACAAAGGAGAAAATACACTAAAATAATGTAAAAATATAATGTTACACACACAAAAAAACATTACATCTCGAAAAGCAAATGAAGAAAAAAAATAAAGAACAACAGTTTATTCCAGTATTCTCTTCTTAACTCAGGTGCCTCGACTGTACCAAGCATGCATTGTGCTCTTAATAAATTAATTCAGGAGGGGGGGGGGGGGACAGATCAGGCACACACCGGGGCCTGGGTGGAGCAGGTGACTAGGAAGCGAGGAGGCAGGATAGTCGAGTCTTGTCACCTGCATAAAAGAGGTTGTGTAATAATGCTGTCTGCAGGTGACGTGAGCATCCGGTACCAGCGTAAAGTAAAGGAAGTTCTTTTAATATTAATCCCGTGTGTGTGTGTGTTTGTGTTTGTGTGTGTGTGTGTGTGTGTGTGTGTGTGTGTGTGTGTGTGTGTGTGTGTGTGTGTGTGTGTGTGTGTGTGTGTGTGTGTGTGTGTGTGTGTGTGTGTGTGTGTGTGTGTGTTTGATGAACTTTTCCATGTGTATATTGTTGTTACTAAACGCAAAAGATAATTAGGGTCAATTCATTAGAATAATTTCCAATGCCTCAGTGCCCAATGTATGATATTGCATAAGGGGATTACTGACAATCAAAATATGCAGGCAAGAGCAGAAAGCGCCACAGCATCGTGGATACTGTCATGACAATGCTACATGTAAAATAAAGAATTAATCATTAAAATTATTAATATTTTAAATCATGAAATAGAAAGAAATCAGAGAAATATAATTACAAAGTAAGAGAAAAAACGAAAATCCTTAATGAGTTGGAAATAGAGAAATGGAAAAAAAATGAAACTTAGTTTAAATTATAAATGTAGTTCAGAATAAGAGAGAAAAAAACATGATTTTTGACAAAAAAATATATAAAATCTGAAATTGCTTACCGTCTTTCTTAAAATTAAGATAAAGAAATATCACATAGTTTCACATAAAACTGTAATTTATATTTCATGTAATAAGAGAAATATCATTGTAAATCCGCAAAAAAATTGATTCCTGATTTAAATGGCAGAATCACCGCAAAACAAATGAGGCAGAAACGAGGAAATGTCAAGTACTTCACCCCGAAAATTTCACTACAATCAATGAGAAACAAAAGGAGAAATACAGCCGACGTCTTTTCCGAGATACGCTTATACGCTCAGGATCACGAAACATCATATCAAGAGTCGGTAGAACATGTTTACCAAGGAATAAAGATGAAAAATCAGAACTTTTCCCAAGAATTGAAAGTTCTTAAATCATTTCAACTTATTTTGCCAATGTTATATACGTACATCTTCCTCGTCTGCTAATCACGTGTGTGTGTGTGTGTGTGTGTGTGTGTGTGTGTGAGAGAGAGAGAGAGAGAGAGAGAGAGAGAGAGAGAGAGAGAGAGAGAGAGAGAGAGAGAGAGAGAGAGAGAGAGAGAGAGAGAGAGAGAGAGAGTTAATAATAAATGTACTGATAGAACTAATAAAGAAGTGAAGGATAAAACAGAAACAAAATAAAAGTACTGATGGAGCTAGTAGATGAAGACAAGACAAACAGATAGAAGAAACGAACAAAAAAAAACAAAAAAAAACACGAAAAATAAATATCACGAAAGTTTGAATCCTTCCAAATTGAATTATAAGACACAAAGTATTTCACACAACAGAAGGTACTATTATCATCGCCCGTTCCTCCCTCTTCTCTCCTTGCCTTTCTTCCCTTCCGTCCCTGATACCCCCTTTCCCCACTAACCAAAGCCCAGAAGATAAAATGTGCCACGCAATTCCTTTCTTTCTCCTCATAAAATAAATATCATTCCGATGGCAGAAGAAAATATGTTTTCTTTTTTTCAGGAGAGTAATCACCCACAAATTTCATTTACGACAGAGAGAGAGAGAGAGAGAGAGAGAGAGAGAGAGAGAGAGAGAGAGAGAGAGAGAGAGAGAGAGAGAGAGAGAGAGAGAGAGAGAGAGAGAGAGAGAGAGCGAGAGAGAGAGAGAGAGAGAGAGAGAGAGAGAGAGAGAGACGAACAAAACACTCTAAAAATCTAAGCTATAAATCAAAGCAATAAATCGAAACTATTTATCCTACCACTTACAAAACAAAAATTCCACAGAAAAACAAAAACAAAAACAAAAA
>CM035197.1:19681363-19683863 GCA_020233015.1 Callinectes sapidus | reverse complement strand
AGAGAGAGAGAAATTGTAATGTCCAGTGTACCATGCAAGAAACCATTTTGCCGTGGTTTTGTTGCTATATTACTATTACGTTATATTGACTGCGCTGTGCCGTGATGTAATTTTGTGTATCGATGTGGTATGTAGTACACTGTGATGTATGTTCTGTCTTTAAGTGTGTGTGTGTGTGTGTGTGTGTGTGTGTGTGTGTGTGTGTGTGTGTGTGTGTGTGATTAACTGTAATTCACTGTCGCGGTCGCCTACTGGTCACCCAGCCAGCCTTTACCCTACAGAGCGAGATCAGAGCTCATAGACCGATCTTCGGGTAGCACTGAAACCACATCACACAATACACACCGGGACGACGAGGCCACAACCCCTCGACTTACATCCCGTACCTACTTGCTGCTACGTGAGCAAGGGCTAGATACACATTAAGAGGCTTGCCCATTTGCCTCTCCGCGCCCGGGATTCGAACCCGGGCTCTCGCGGATATGAGCCAAGCGTGCTAACCACTACACTACCTGTGTGTGTGTGTGTGTGTGTGTGTGTGTGTGTGTGTGTGTGTGTGTGTGTGTGTGTGTGTTAGTGTTGTTGTTGTTGTTGTTGCTGCTGCTGCTGCTGCTGTTTTTTTTTGTTGTTGTTGCTATTGCCGCTCTTGCTGTTACAGTTGCTGCTGCTATATAGTGGTGTGTGTGTGTGTGTGTGTGTGTGTGTGTGTGTGTGTGTGTGTGTGTGTGTGTGTAAGTGAGTACCTGTCACTTTTTTTTCTTTCTTTTTTTCTTTTTCGTCTTTTTTTTGTCAGGTGTGGGGAGGTGAAAGGTTGAAAATTGAGCAGCTTTTATTGCACTTTTTTTCACTTAGCTGTTGTTGATATAGCAGTTGCTACATTTGCTCCTACTACTAGTACTACAACTGCTTTTTTTGATGTCGTTATTGCTGTAGTTTGGTTCGTACTTCTGTAGTACGAGAAAAAAAAAGTAAAAGTAGAAAGACAAACACAATTTAAACGTCTTTTCCTCGTATCACTATATTTCTTCACCAATACACCGTGTTTCGGTTGAGTGTTAGTGTAAGACTCGCTTAAAAATTTTAAGTGTCCTTCCCATGTCTTTTTGGTGGGCAGTAGAGTACGTAGGGAAGTGTTGGTATGCATTGCTCGACCCTCCTTCTATTTGTCCACTCTCATGCTGCCAGACACGTCCAGGTGTTACTGCTTAATGTTGGTTGTCATGCGTGAGTTAGGATGGCAGAATTCTTTCCCAGCGTTGCGAGAACCTGTGTAGTTGTGTGTCGTTGCGTGTACTGCCTGAGTGCGGTCATGTGTACGTCTCTAAACGTTGCTTTGTATTTCGCCGAGTGTTTCTGTGCGTCCCATTCTCCATGTTATCGCTCAGCAATTCTTTTATGTATTTTATTGTCGCACTTTCTTCGTGTTTTTTTTTTTCTTGTTCACTCTTTCTGCCTCTTTTCTTACTCGTGTCACTTGTAAAGCTTCTCAGAAACAATAATTTTATTCAAGTTCTTAACTAATTGACTTAACTTTGTTTTATGGAATTATTATCGGCTTTCCCTAAAGTTAGCTTTCTATCGAGTAGGTTGTTCGAAAGTTTGGCTTTTCATTCAATCACCATTTTATTTATTCTCTTTATTTTATGTTTATGTTAGTGGAGACGTGGGCACAAACACACTCACATTCTCTCTCTCTCTCTCTCTCTCTCTCTCTCTCTCTCTCTCTCTCTCTCTCTCTCTCTCTCTCTCTCTCTCTCCCGCTACATCTCGACACACACACAAACATAAGCTATAAATACTCGCTTCAAGGCAGCATCAACACGCCTGACACGCCTCTTTCAGCTCAGCCACACCTTAACAGTCTTCCTTTTCTCTCTTCATTCTTTCCGCTAACCCCACCTTCAATACCTCTCTTCACTATCGCTATCATCTTAATACCCCTCGTTTAACACTAACTATACTTTACATATGCCTAACATCCTATGCTAGACATGCCTTCCGCTATGCCTATACCCAAAACCTTTATTTTCTCTATTCATTACATTTAATTCCATACCCAGCTCTTATGTACCATACAGGCAGCCAAAGCTTTCCACAACACACACGCATCAGTTTCTCATCACCTATTTTTATCTTTTTTTTCTTCCAACTATCCCGAGCTCATCGACGAAAAAAAACAAGATAATTGGTGAAAGAAGAGTGTAAGGTACGAAAACTGCAGGAGTAGATAACCGAAGGAGATATCTGCGAGGAAAGAGTGAGGCGTGTGTAGCTCAAGCAATAGGAAAGCAGGACACATGAGGCAAGCATGAGGAATAAGTGATGATGATGGCCCATGGATGGCTGCAATAGATAAAACAGAGAAAGAAACATGAGGCGATACTAAATTTAGAATAATGAGAAATAGATGTAAGCCAGATATTAGAGGATAGGGAAGGAGAAATTCTAAAGTCTCTGTACATCACCTGATAGAAAGCATGACCGAGGGTAGCAATGCACT